>PVJL010004640.1:0-49425 GCA_004026885.1 Lyroderma lyra
GCAAACTGGTACAACCACTGTGGAAGGCAGTGTGGAGGTTCCTCAGAAAATTGGGAATGGAGTTACCATTTGACCCAGCAATCCCCCTTCTGGGGATCTACCCAAAAAACCTGAAAACCTTTGTCCACAAAGACTTATGTACCCCAAAGTTCATCACAGCGCTGTTCACAGTGGCCAAAACATGGAAACAACCAAAGTGCCCTGCGACAGGATAAAGAAGCTGTGGTACATATACACAATGGAATATTACTCAGCTGTAAGAAAAGATGAAATATTGCCATTTGCAACAAAATGGATGGACCTGGAGATCATCATGCTTAGTGAAATAAGCCAGACAGAAAAAACAAGGAACTGTATGACTTCACTCATATGCGGAATATAAAACTGAAAGCAACAAAGAGAAAAGAAATGAACATACAAACAACCCATGGACACAATCAATAGTTTAATGTTTATTTGGGGACGAGTGGGTTAGGGAGGGAAGAAAGGGGAGGGGGTGGGAGAGGAGGGAGGGAAGAAAGGGGAGGGGGTGGGAGAGGAGGGAGGGGAAGCTAAATATAAGGTGATGGAAAGAGAACTCACATTAGGTGGTGAACTTATACAACAAGTTGACAATGCACTGTAGAATTGTATGCCTGAAACCTACGTAATCCTTGCTAACAGATGTCACCCCAATAAGTCTAACAATAAAAAAAAAATTTTTTTTAAAAGATGGCATTAATTAAGTGAATACTAGCATCACCATGTGATAGGCAGGACAGTCAAAGAAAATGGCAGAAGCCTGGTTGGTGTTTGAGGAGCGCAAGACCATTTTGAAGTGGTATTTGAAGTTTGAGAACATTGTTTGAGTTTTCCCCACATTCTCCTGACCTAATAATACCCCTTGATTTCCACCTATGCTAGACCTTAAAGGATGTGGTGTACCATAGAAAACCGGCTACACTGGTGGTACTTCAGAAAGAAATTGAAATGACATGCACAGCAATACAAGTGGACACTTGGGTCAGCATTGCTCAAGCACTAAATTGCTGTAATCAGTAGTGTCTGAATGCTGATAGTAACCACTTTGAGCACCTCTTGTAATTGCAGAATTCAAATGTGAGTTATATTCATCTTTTGTTATTGGCATATGTTGAGTATTATAATTGTCATGCAGTTTTTTCCTTTCTTAAAATCTGTATACATTTTTTTGGCATCTCAGTATAGTCTGCGAAGAAGTGAATGGGTAAGTGGATGAGTGAATGAATGAGTGAGTGAATAAATGAATGAATGAATGAATAATGTTTTCTTGAGTGGAAGTGGAATGTGTAGAGTTACAGCTAGTAAAATTGAAGTTGTATGTAATCCACATCCTCAGTTATCTAGACAGCAACCCATAATCCAAATACATTTATAGTTACATGTTGCAATATGAAAATTAACTCATCCTATAATCTTAAAAGGAAAATATTCAGAACTATTTATCTAACAGTAACTCAATTGTTTTGATTTTGAGCATGTTAATTTAATTTTGAGCATTGTATTGAAGCCTCAGTATTATAATCTATAAAGTTAGAAGCTTAGAATAGATGGGTGGTTTTCAAACATTTTTTCTAAAGCAGAAAAATCCTTCGCTGAAATAAAATTCTATGTTGACGTTGGTTATATAAGGAAAGAAAAAATTTTTGTGGTAGTCATGTACTTCCAAAGTTGTGTGTGTGTGCGCATGCGCATACATGAGCATTGCGTCTTTTTGTGGGGGTGGGAGAGGAGCGGGGGGTGGGAGTTGGAATACATGGAGGAGCCGGAAACCCATGCAATTGGCCATTACTAGAGTGTCACAGGACACAATGTGGAAATCTCTGATCTAGATAATATTTATGGTTTCTTCTAGACATAAAACTACTGGTCTCTAAAATGTGTCAACAGTATTATAATCTGAGGATAAAATAAAATAATTTTATAAATACTTTTGTTAGTTTGTCTCATTACACATTCTCAGCAATGTGATCAGTGATCTAAATAGCCCATATACAGTCATCACAAAATTTTTATTTGGTTAACAGACTTATATGAATATTATTAAGCTGGTTTTTACTTGGGAGGGCTTACATATCTGTGGCAAAAATTAAAACTTAATGTAGGAATATGGGCAGAAAAAGAATCAAGTTAATGTCCTAGGAATATTCTGGTTAGGATTTTACCACCAGTACCATTATCACTGGACCCTCAAAAACATCTCACAATGATTAATTTCACCATCTCCCTGAAAATTTGCACCAGTCCCTTAAACGTCAAAGTCCTAGGTGGAAGTATGTAATTGTTACACCTAAATCACACGTCTACACACTTACTATCAGAATTGGACAAGCTAATAGAACCCTTAGGCGTCAATACTAGAAGGACTATCTGAAAAGGTGTTCAAATAGTAATAATTTATAAAAGAAGAACATAAATGTTCATTGAATGATAGAGTAAACTTAAAATTCAATAGCTAGTCTGGAGAGATGAAAGTAGATACAGCCAGGTTATATGGGATGGGGAAAAAATTGTTCAGGCAAGCGTATAACATAAAAACACTTGATACTGAACTAAGATTTCAGCTCAAAAACAAGTATAATCATGTAATAAAACCAAAGACTAAAATTCTGGCTCAATATTTACAAAGTCTTAGACTCAAGGAGTACATATAAAATAATCACCTTTTTTCCATGTCTTTTGAATTACTGACTTATATTGTGTCTGAATTGAGAAATACTGGCACTAATAATTCCAAAGTAAATAGACAAAATAAAACAGAAAAAAAACATGACATGAACTATGGACATAACTCTTAATTAGGTATAATAAATCAAATTGTTATAGTGCTTTTATGATCTGCTATTGATTAGGTCACAGGGAATGAAGTATTCAAGATTAGTGTTTCTTAGAGAGCTAAGGCTCTCTAAGACTAGAGCATCTGGATTAAAGGAAGAGAATAAAATAACCAAATTAACTATAGATCTGCTCCACTGATATTTCTTGGTCTCTCCACTCCTGCCCCAATATTTATAGAGACAGCAGAGAAAGCATCAAAAAGGAAAAGGATGGTAAGATATAATTATTTAAATGGTTTGAGCACTGCTCCATGACTGTCTGTAACTGAGCTTGCCCTTCTCATATTTAGATGGTTAAAGATTGGATAAGTTGTGATCTATTTAAGTGTAATTGGGACCCCAAGGCAGTGCATTCTAATTCGCGTGTTTCCTTTGAGTTAACTTGTGGAGGTGTGTGTGTTCAGGCTAGGAAATAAACTCATCTTGGAGTATTGAAAGTCATGCATTGTGCTTTTAAACAGTGGTTGTTGAGAATACACACTCTTTAATGACATAATGGCTGGTGCCACTTAAATTTTCTTTGACCCTAAAAATTCTAAAAACAGGAAAAATATGAGGAGAAAAGGGAAAGATGGAGGAGAAGAACCAGGAGCAAATGCAGCAAGAACAGCAGCAGCAGCAGGAGAGCTATAAACAGGAGGAACTGGCTGGTCCTTATTAATGAGGACTATAAGTCGTTTAAATAGGATGAAGGAGAAACATGTAGAACATTAGTAAAAAATTAATTTTTTTAAAGCAACAGCTAAAAGCAACCATATGCTGGAGTGAGCATATATCAGCTCACAATAGCCAACTGTGCATCTCTTCCCAACTCCTCCCTCTGATGTCGCATTGGTAGGTTGAAAATCGTCATAGAGTGGGTATTTATGCCATGAAAATTGACAAATACTACAGATCAAGACTCCCCACCCACCCACCCACACACACACACATACAGAGCCAGTAGTTAAACATCCATCAGAACACCACTGGCTAGAAGTCACAGAGGAAGACCCCAAGGAAGAAGAGTACTGGGAGCAGTGGGAGCACGCATGCCGAGGGCTGACTGAGGGCTTCGCGTAGCAGAGAAACAAGTGGAACCAGGTGGCAGCACATCCAGAAGCTGTAAGGCCACTCACGGATGGTGCCTGGGGTTCTTATTTAAATCAGAGATATAATGATAATCACATACATGGTTGAGAATTTCATCAATTTTTTTTTATTGTTAAACTTATTGGGGTGAACTTGATTGGTAAAAATTATATAGGTTCCAGGTGTACAATTCTGCAGTGCATCATCTATGCGTTGCACCGGCCAGTCAGTTCTCTTTCCATCACTGTATAATTGACTGTCGCTCCCTCTCTTTTCCCCTTGCCTTCAGGTAACTATTAAATTATTCACTGTGTCCATGTGTTTTTGTTTCTTCGTTGCTTTCAGTTTTATATTCCACATATGAGTGAAGTCATACAGTTCCTTGTTTTTTCTGTCTGGCTTATTTCACTAAGCATGATGATCTCCAGGTCCATCCATTTGTTGCAAATGGCAATATTTCATCTTTTCTTACAGCTGAGTAACATTCCATTGTGTATATGTACCACAGCGTCTTTATCCAGTCATCTGTCACAGGGCACTTTGGTTGTTTCCATATCTCACCCACCATGAATAGCACTGCAATGAACATTGGGGTGCGTAAGTCTTTGCAGACTAAGGTTTTCAAGTTTTTTGGATAGATCCCCAGGAGGGGAATTGCCAGTTCATGTGGTCCAATAGCTCTACTAAAGTGATGCAGAATACAGGCTTGCTGGATGAACGCTATCTGAGAGGACCAGGATGTCATGTGCAGCTCTCAGAGATGTATCTGGACCTTCTGCACTGGAGGAGCCCCAGAGAATAGTTATACCACACTGCAGCCCGAACTCATATATCATTTCGAGGTAGATAGAGGTGATGATGCTTCTACATATTGGCAAATTCCAAATCTAGACAATTCTTGCCTCAAAACATGAAGTAATGAAAAATAAAAATATTTCTCATAAAATAACTTGTGACTTAATTCCCTAATCAACATCATTTTTATCCCACTACTGACTGAACATTGTCATTAGTAAAGGTATAATTTCATTGGCATAAATAACCGTGAGAAAACTATACAATTAGAATGATGTTCAAGTTTTATTTTCACTGCATTAGAGGGTCAGTTTGTTTATCTATCACAAGTACTTGGTTTCTGTTACCTCCTTTATTTTCCCTGTGTCATGGTTAGGGAACAAATTTATGTCCTTGACAAAACACCTTCAAAAGAGATTAACCACAGCATATGTCGGAGACAGGTTTAACATTTCCTGACATGTACCTGGTGTTGTTAGGAAGTTCCTATATTTCTTATATGTGACATGTACATGTTTATATTTTTCACCATATATCAATGAAAACTAATACATTCTCCAGGCAATAGCATAATTCATGAGGTAGGGTCAAACACATATGCACATAGAATCTATGTTCTCAATTAGGCTTAAAGTCCCTGTTGTGGAATATAAATTTTCTATTAACATTCAAATGATTCTAGAATTTTAGATATGTGAGGCACTACAAATATTATGAAACCTAAGTCCCTTATCTTAAAGATAAAGGGACTGAATTTCAGAGAAAATGAGAACCACATAACTACAAGTCACAGAAATAAAAGTCAGAATTTCCACTCTGCAGAAAATATGACTATTAAATTTGAGAGAAAACACAAACTCATAACAGTTAATCCAAGATTCTCATTGCATGCTCACCAGTGAAGTCAACCTTCTGACGTAAACTTGTGATTAAACACAGAGAAATATTCTCATTTGCCTCTATTCAGAGGCAATTTTGAACAAGGAATTTCCTAATAAATTCATAAATATTCTCCATTAGAAAATGCTTTGCAGGATGTAGGGACCTGACTAGAAGTAACCTAGCACGTTTTACAAAAGAATGGCATTTTATGAATACCAAATAGTTAGCAAAGTTATGTGTAATACGTAATATTATGTGAGAAAATAGAAATATGTAAAGAAAAACAAAAGAATAAAAATACAAAGTCCCTTCAAGAACATAATAGAACCAAAAGAGAGCATGAAATGAAACTAGGGAAAGGGTTAAACATGTGTTGTTTTAAAATAATTGCTAGGAAGGTTGTTTTCTTCATTTAAGTGTGTCAGAAAAAATAACTAAGTAAAGGAAGGCACTTACAGATGGAGGGTCAATGGATGAGCAGGAGTTAGGAATTGCAGGGAGTGGGAAGAAAAAAAAACAAAGACAAAGCTCTAGATTATAAAGAGAATGTTTGAGGAACTCACAGAAATTCACCAATGTGGAAGAACTGAGATGGTGAGGAGGCTGAGACTAAATATAGAGAGGCCATATTTTTAATGTCTTTTTGTGTTTCATTACAACCAATGTAAATAATATTGGTTTACATAATACCAGTCACTTTGTTAGGTGTTAGTCATACAAAGACAAAGAAGATCCTATCTTGGCTTTGAGGGATGGACATTTATATAGGAAAGATAGACACGAATAAGCAAATCCAGTAAGTTACATAGGTGAGTCCTACATGTGTCCTACAGTAGGGTACTTCAGAAATACAATTCAGAAGACTAAAACATGAAATCTATTAAAGGAATGCTATTTCTTGAAAATCGCTTATTAATTCAAAAGTTCTTACTAAACAGTCAGGGTTACAGCAGCATGTAGCCAGTTGAGAGGGTAGGCATGTAGATAAATTTTCCAAACATTTCAAGTAAATCAGGAAATGAATCTGAGAGTGAAAGGCCAATGTTTTAATTATGGATTTAAATGGTTGGTTAACAAGCCACTGATATTACCTACTTCTTATTGTGTCAGGTTTGGTAAGATATTTTATATTATTCAAAGTTATTTTTAGCATCTAAATTTTCAAATGTATTGGCATAAAATTATTCATAATGTTCTCTTTATTTTCCTTGACTATCTGTATTGTTTGCGTTTTTTAAACTGGTAGTAACATGTCTTCTTTTAATTAGTAATACATGGTAACATTTTTCTTGAGCAATATTTGATAGAAATTTATTTTCTAGTTCAGTCATATATTAATTATTCTCTTATATTAATTATTCTCTTCATTTTACATCCTCTGGGTATAATTAGCTGTTATATTCCTACCCTTTAGAAGCAAATTATTAATCATTGGTTTATGGATTTTTTTCTCTAACACATGAGTTGCAGACTATAGATTTCCTCTAACCAGTAATTTAGCTTCATCCTCTAAGTTTTGATATACCATCTTCCATTTTCATTTTGTTCCAAATGTTGTTTTAAATGTTTATTCTGACTTCTTTGATGCATAAATTACAAAGAAGTGTATTGTATTGTGATTAGAGAATATAAATTGAGGAAATTGATTGATACTCTTTTTTGTGACCTGATTGATGATCAAACTTGGTGACTATTTCCAGGACTGTAAAATATAATATATATTCTCCAGGTACTGGAAACAAAAGTGAGCATCCATTTATCATTTAGATCAAGTTTAATTGTACCAATTGTTTTGAAGAGAAGTATCCTAAAAATTTTTTAAATTTATCTAAATTTTCTGTATTTCTTAGTTTCTAGTGCATACAAGAAACTAAGTTAGATGGTTAGTTGCATCAAGGTTCATAATTGCTATACCTTTTCTATGCTTTGACTTTCTCAATATGAAATATCTCCCTTTTTTTCATTTAAAACTTTGGCCTTAAAGTACATTGTATATTTCCAATGTTTTGGATCTTTCATTATTATTTTTAAACATTGCTAAAGGAGCATCTAATGTTGTATTTAATTTCTCTGTGTTAACAGTTTTTAGCGAAAGTTTTTCAGTTCAACAATTTGCTATTTCATTTACTAATAGAATCAATAAATTAATATAAAATTTGACTACTGATTTTTTGTCCCTGTTTTTTCCATCTTATTTTCTATTTTCCCTTCCTTCTTGTTTTTGTTCCTTACTTCTCTTGGATTGATCACATCTTATTTAATTTTTTTCCTTTAGTAGTATATATGTATAAAACAAATCTAAACTATTTTTCAGATATATTTTCTTATTCTAGTGATGAATCTTATATCTAATACACATACTTAAACTATTATTTTCTATGCATAGCTAAAACCTATTAGTATCTATTAATATATGCTCATTCTTTGTGTTTTTTTCCTAGAGCATGTCTTTTCATCAGTCCTTTGAAAAGGTAATAAATGTTTTCAGTTATGACTTAGAGATAGCATCATTGAGATTTGTGTTCTACACTCAAATTAATTTTTTCTCAGAATATTAAAGATATTACTCAAATGTGTGCCACCATATAATGTTAAAATAGTAATGTGATTCTAGTTTCTTTTCAGTTAACTCTTCCCCCATTTTCATTTTTGTCTTTTTATATTCATAGTGCTCTGAAATGTGAAACACATCATGATGGATTTATGTATGTTATTTAAAAATTTATCTTACTCATTCCTTGGAATCTTTTTAATCCAAGGTTTTAGGATTACTTTTGTCCTGGGAGGAGGTCTTCTATTTTTTTCTTTGCTTCCAGTACACTACCACCACCAAACACACACACACACACACACACACACACAAATGCACACGTGCACACACACTCTCTTCATGCTATTTATTTGTGGGGCTTCTACTAGATATTTTTGAAACATTTTATTATTATATTTTAACTCTAGTTTTTTAAATCAAATTTTACTTTTCTTTTGATCTGGGATAATCCCTCCATTTTGTCTTCTAACTAATTTATTCCCTCTTCATCTAAACCCATTCTCTTTACTGTTTATCTCTTGAATTTTCATATTTTGAAGATCAGTTCTTCTGTGGAATGTTTGCCAATAATCTGTAAATGGGATATATAGACTTTCAATGGATATTAATTATACTTACTTTAAAACTTTCTCTTTGGGAGTTCCCTGGTGGTGTAGTGGCTTAAGGCTTCGGTGCTGGCGCTGTCAGCGCTGTTGCCTGGGTTCAATTCCCAGCCAAGGAACTACCCACATACAAAAAAAACAAAAACAAAAACTCACTTTGCTTGCTTTACACCATTGTCCAGATTGTATTAATAATTTTATTGTTGAATTTTTTGCTTGCCTTCATACATTGATTTTTCTCAAATATTAATAATTCTTGTTTTCTTATCTTTGTATTTCATAATTCCCATTTGCTTATCTTTGAATACGAATACTCAATCTTCTTTGGAAAGATATTACAATTAACTTGTTTTCTGGTTTTGAGGGTTTTATTTTTCTCCTGAAGTTTGCCTCTGGCCACCGTTCTGCATTTCAAGTTGTAGCTTCCTTCTCTGGTTTAGTACGGACTCAATGTTTCTGCTGTCGCTGCTTGACTAGAGGGAATGCCAGTGCAAGAATCGAAGCTTGGTTGCAGTGTCATTATTACTCTTTTAATGTTTGTCCCTGACTTCCTCCCCTCATTACTTTGTTATCAATTGAGTTTGCTTCCAACTCAGAGATACCCTGCTCCCTGCATTGTATGTGTCTGTGGGGAGTTCAATACTTAACATTTGTGTTCATTTATCCAATCCCACTTATTTTCTTTTCATCAACAAGTCTTGTTACATTTTTGTCTTCCAGCATGCTTATAAATGTATGTAAAAATTTTTCTGTAAGTTCAAGCTATTGAGTTGAGTGGGGGGTTGGGGGGGAGGTACAGAATATGTGCTTAGTCAGCCATCCTGATAGAAGCCAAAAGGTGAGATTTTAACTTAGTTCTCTGACACAGAAACTATTCTCATCTAGCTATACTGTGCAGTAACAATTAAAAGGCATAATAAACATATAAAATTAGTAGTCAAGAGGTAATTTAGCCTTCCTGTTCTCACTGGATTGATTAACTTTTATAAATATACCCCTTAGTGTTTGACAGAGTGTTACTTTCTTAATCCCAAAGGCAGGAACTTCTTATGTAAAATCAGATCAGTTATAAATTTGCTTGATACTTATAAAACACCCTGGAGACCAGAAACCTTATTTCTTAACTTTGCTTTTTGATGTAAATAATAAAACCAATCAGCAATATTCTTGTAAACATGAACAATAAATTTATAGACTCTGTTTACTATACAGGAGGCTTGCTGAACATAAAATGGTCTCCTTTTATTTATTTGGTGATTGAATTATTATTTCCATTATCAGAGCAGAACGCCTATGCATCAAAGCTATTATTTTAATAATAAACAGCATATCAGATTCCAATCTGAAATAGTTTATACTGGTATTATTTATCATTAGAATTATTGATTAGGTCAAAATTAAGGAAACTTAAGTGTCACATCTTTCTGTTTTCATTTTGCTCTCTCTCTTGTCTTCTTTAACCATCTTCTAAGACTTAGTAACAGCCAAGTAAAGTCACTGTGTTCAAAGAAGTAACTGTTCAGTCACCAAGACTTGTGACATTTGGTCATTTTACCTAGTAGGACAAAGATATGTGTGTCTATTTTTCCTCACTTGGATTAACTTGCACCATCAACTAGTATTAAGCCTCTTTCAGAGAACAGTCTGCATCATTAGTATTAACAGTACCAGGCTGTCATATTACCTCTAGCAATTATTTCTTCCCATTTGAAACATGAATATGAAAATATTTTCCCCTCAAATTAGTACAAGGCTACCCCCAGAGATGCCATCTGTTTTTCATAAATTGCCTTTCATATCCATTCTTTGCTTTCTGCTCTTTTGTGCTGTGTTTTTGGA
The DNA here is from genome assembly GCA_004026885.1 of Lyroderma lyra. Lineage (NCBI taxonomy): Eukaryota > Metazoa > Chordata > Mammalia > Chiroptera > Megadermatidae > Lyroderma > Lyroderma lyra. The sequence continues at coordinate 10,596 of PVJL010004640.1, forward strand.
AGTCAAAACCTAATAAAAATGGTCCAAGAGTAGTTTTTCCTAGGAAAACACTGAAGCCAAATTTCCCTTGTAATATTTACACTCAACAAAAATAGAGCATCAAAACTAAATTCTCTGTGAGGTTTCTGATATGGTGCTCTGGCCAAAATTTAAATCATTAAAAATGTTTTCCCCAGAAGCTCCTCAAAACAAGATTAAGATATCCCCCCAAACAATTAGATAATCATGCGATTTTTAACTTTCTAAGGGAGTAGGTTGATATTAAAAACTTTAGCATCGAGGAAATTTGCTCCCTAATTATTATTCAGGTTATACAGTTCTGCTCTGAACAGAATAAGTGCAGGGAAAGCCCATTTAAATAGCTTTGCCTAGTGTGTGGCATACTCTAGGTAAGAGTTTTCTGCTATTCATGTGCTTGCAAAGTTTGCATGGGTGATAGTAAATTGATCACTTGTTTGAGGGGTGTACAAGACTGGTCCCAGGCCTGGAGGCACTGCAGTTGATCTCTGTTATGACCTTCTCATACTTCATCATGCCATGCAAATTGTATTATTCCATAGGTAGCCTGACTGGGAGAAAACTGGGAAGCACTGATCTAAATGACTCTTAACAGGCCAGTATCAACTGTTTATGAGGCAAACTGTGTCCATTTCTAAAGTAAATCAGGAAAGAGTGCAGTTGATGTTGACTGGCCAGTTACTCACTGCTTAATCAGAAAGAGAGTGAATGTAAATACACAAACATTTTAGTAATTCTATACTTTATCATTTTATCTTTCAGAAAATAATATCTTCACTTCTCAGTGTCAAAAATCATCACTGATTTGGCCATAGAGACACACTACCCTCAGGTGGTAATACTATAGTGCAGTAAAACCGTATGACTATTTCTAGGAAAACTAGATATTATTTGACACTTTTCAAATAAAAATCATTAAACATATAACAGTGACTCAAGTAAAAAAAATCTTTATAAGCAAACTGTCTATTTTCAAAAAATGATTTACTAAGTCATCCCTTTCTTTTTAATTATTAGCTTTAAAATATAATCATACATATCGTGATTAGAATATACCTTTATTACTTAATCTACTTGTAAATTGAATTAAAAAACTACATCCAGTAGTTTGCCTTTATCTTCAGCATTAAAAGCCTCTATTACATTTTGCTTCTTTTCCAAGGCTAGGTCAGGAAACAAACTGCACTGTCTAAAACACAGAAGGGATTCCATAAATAGGTTGACTCATGACTAACTAATTTCTTTTTCCTTGGACTCTAAAACAGCCATGAAGACCCATTCCTTCTCCCTTCAGCACAGAAAAAGAATAAATAACAAAGAAGTAAAAAGTTGTCTACTAGAGAACCAGCACAAGAATGATTTCCTCCTAGTTGACCATCTTCCCTAGGATACATTTTTTTTTCCAAAAAGAAAATGAAAATTTTCAGTTAGTTATTTTGTTTCCCTCTCTCCTTCTCAAGCTGTAATTGCTGGTCTCATTTTAGACAAGCAGAAGATTGCTTGGCTATCAACTTGCTATTGCTAATAATGGATTCACATACAAACTGCCTCAGGTAAAGAGAACACATTTGTAACATAGCAGAATATTTTTGAACCACAAATGGGTGTATAGTTCTCAAAAATTTCACCACAAGCTTCAGTACTAAAAATTTTTCAGTCAAGCTAGGTCATATCTGGTCTGTGAGAAGTTATAAAATGGACTCATGAAGAAGCAAAAAAGATTATGGTATAATTTAATACATGTAGAGTCCATCCTAAGGTAAATTACAAGACATTAACTGGGTGCCAAGCAATCTCAAGTGTTAAGGATTTTTAGCACAATTTGAAAATTAAGGTGAATTCTTTGAAAAACGATGCCAAGGGCAATGCAATCTGTAACTAACAGGTTCAAATATGAAATAGTAATTAAACATAATGAACACCCTCTGCTTTTAAAATAACAACAAATTATTGTTATACACATAAGCTAACCTCTTGTCAATATTCTACCAAGTAAAAGCATATAGGGCGTAAAGAACTAGACCCTGCTACAACATTTCAGGGAAAGAACATTGTGGTCATTTACTAATCGAATTAAGTGTCTTTTAGGACCTAAAAGAAAAGAAACAAACATCACTTAACTTACATCAGCAGTGATATCAAGGTGAGAGAAAGAATGAAAATACCTCTTCTAAAGATATCAGGGAGAACAGTCCGGTAAAGCTACCTCTGCACCCGCTGGTGAAGCTCTTGGAGGGAGAGGGGATATAAAGTCCCTCCTCCTCCTTACTTTTCCCAGAATGCTCCAAAACAAGGAGCCAGGACTTCAATCAAAAAAGTGGTCACACAAGCACTGTAGGATTATTAACAACTGTTTGGAGAACTAGACTGAAACCTTTCATGGACCTTTGGAGCCCTGCTGGGTTATCAGTGGACTAAACTGGGGCTTCATTGCTTGCTGTCAGAGAGAACAAGGGCCACACTGGGCTGCAGCTCTCCAGGTGAACATCATATCTGAGAGTCTTGGTTCTCCTAACAGGTCAGCAGTCAGATAGCATGTTTTATTAAATTCCCATAATCTAGGAACAGTGCTGCCTATCAATCAAAAGCCTGACCTAGAACTCTTAAAAGCTTGTTCTCAGCCCTTTTGCTTTTTCTACTGAGTAAATGTGAAAAATGACATAACATTTTTCATTAAACAAAAACAAAAACAACAACAAAAAGCAAGTACTTAAAATGTACAAGAAAGGAGGAAAACATTCTAAGCAAACTAAGATGCTTTGTCTGTAAAAAAAACTTTGAGGCCAATTCTGATATGAAATGTTTGGATGGAATTGTGTCATAATCTTCTAAAAGAAGTTCCTCAAAGGACAGTAGGCCAGTCAATATACGATGAGGAATGTACCATTAATGACAACTAAAACAGGGAGAGATACATTGTAAAATTTTAACTAAGAAAAATGTCTAGAATGATCTTAAAGCAGTGAAGCACTTGGAGAGAGAAAAAATTAAGCAATTAAAAAATAAAACACATTTAAAACATGTGAGCATATAAAACCCATCCAGAGAGCATACATCTAAATGTGTTAAGTGAATGAGTTGCAAAATGACTTTAATCACATGCTGATGAAAAGAGATAGTGTTTTTCAAAGTTAAAATATGATAAATGAGGCAAATATAAATGAAGCCAAGGAAAATATAGACAGAAATATTTACGCAAACCTTTTTTAAATACCAAGGAACATAGATTTAAAGGTAGAATGATGGGCTCAAATACAGCCATATTTATAGAAGGTGCTAGAGATGACACTGAAGAGAAATAGCTCTTATGGCACATTTAAATCTGACTACAAATTTTCTCAGCCTTCCCATTTTTTCTTCCTCTTCTCCAGGCTACATTTTCTCCTTCAAAGAACTCTTGGGAAGTAGTTGAGAATATTAGCATCAGGTGAAGAAAGAGCCACAGACACTGATAAAATCTTTGGAAAAACACTCAGAAAAATCGATGTGTCCAAACAAGCAAGTAATGGGGGCTTAGCTTTTTGGTTTTCTGTGAAGTCATTCCTTATCATTTTCATGGAAATTGATGAGGAGTTTTTCTCCAACCAAACCATCTTGACGAAGTATCATCTCTTATCTAGAGGAAGTAGCATGGGAAAGCCATAGTCAACTATCCATTTCCTACCCTATTGACCCTAAACTGCACCCAGTTCACCCTTTATTTGCTTTTTGAAATCCAGGAAACTGATTTCAAAGACTTAGACATATAAATGTCACTTTACAACAGAATTGTAGTGGCAGAAATCACAGTGTTTAGAAATCCAGAGAAGAGAATTCATGTGGAAGCTCCATGACACCTCAAGAAGAAAGCAGCCACACCAAAACAAAGGCCACATTTCAGAAACCAGATCACTGCTGGGCACTGTGAATCATGGCTTGCTTCTCAGATCATCAGCAGCTGCCCTTGCTTCACATGTTTGGCTCTTTTTTTTTTTCTTTCCTTTTTTGTAGTTTAGCTAAAGGATCCCTCTGCCTCTGACTCTGTTTCTGTCTTGCCTTCTCTCCCGTTTTCCCCTCTCCTTTTCTCCCTCTGTCTCTCTTTCTCTTTCTCTGCTCATCTCTCAGTCTCATCAAGAAGTGCTTTTCCTTTTCCAGGGAAGAGTCTTAAGTGTACTCTGGTCTCTTGACCTCCAGGGATGAGTCACCAACACCAATTAAAACTCCTACATTAAAAAAAAAAAAAAAAGGGCAAAAACTCCTACATAAAGAAAAGTTCTCAACATTTTTACTTACCTCAACGAACTATTGAAATGCTGAAAATTCCAAGGATCAAGTAAAAGCTTTAATATAGTAAAAGCTTGCATTTAAATTTTAATGATTTTTAACCACTCCTGTTTAAAATGAGTGTACCAGATGGTTCTTTGTCGGCACAAATTGTTCTCAACATTTATAACGGGTTTCTGTAAGTGTCTTTGATTGACAGCAACCAGTTATGTTACAAAACAGTGTGACATCAGGTCAATCATGACGAAACTTGATAATGTCACATCAATAATGTGACATTTTATGCTGTAGGTTGAAACAAATTACTGGAAGAGAAGAAAGTAATACTGAGTAATGGATGAATATTCTAAACAAATGTTAGCTCATCACACTGTGGCCTTTACAGATAACATTCAAGGCCAATGGCACGATACCAACGACCCTTAGAATCCTTCATGACTCTTAAATTGAGAAATAAAAACATCCTCCAATGCAGAACATAAATGTCCTATTGTTTTCATAAAATCATTACACTATATAATATATCTAATTTCACATCAAATCATCAGACACTTTTGGATACATATTTCAGGAGTATAACAACTCCTAAAGGTAACCACATGCCTAAGAGCCACAATTATAGAATGAACAGAATAGGAAAAATTAGTCAATCTTCTGAAGGTCAGATTATTCAAATAAGCAAATCACCACATAAAATAAAGCTGATCCATCTCTTGCTTCATTGAATAAAATCACCGTGCTCTACCCTCCCTAAATGTGATGGTCATGATAGATTTAGCATAGTGGGTATGGAAGGTTTAGTTTAGCTGCAGGCAATCAAGCAGAAAAACAAATTACAAAGGGCCTGGAATGATGTAGGAACTGTCTGGCTTGCAGAAAACATGATCCAAAAGAAGAAAGGAGGAGTGATGCAGAGAATGAAAGAGATGACATGGTAGCAACTGGTGGAGATGAACTACGGTTGGAAAGCCAGAATTGTCTGTTGGGGATTTGATTAGTTCTCTGACATGGGTGATAGGAACCCTCTTCCTCATCTCCCCATTTAAATCTTCACTTAATTTCATATTTTAGTTGACCTGTGGGAAAGGTGAATCTGTTTGGGGCATGGTACATCGTGCTAAGAGTAGTTTTAAGGTAAGTGACAGTAAAAAAAGAGAGCCTCTATTGGAAGTCTCATGTAATTCATGCCCCTGCTATTTGCAGGACCATGTACCTTTCTGTTCTCTGAATACCCCACCACTGTCTTGCTTTTTATAACTTGAATTTTCCTCTTCTCTTCCCAAGAACTGAACATAATATCCTTTTAAGTTTCATCCCCAGTGCTGCATCATTCATGAAGTTTGTTCTAATTTCCTCGCTGGAGTTGAGCTCTTCCTCCCTAACATATACATACCAATTTGTAAGTGCATTTTTTATGGCACTTAAAATAACCTGAATTATATTCTACCTTGCATGGCATTTAGTTTGCAGTCAGGAATTGTGCTATCTTTATCTTTAGAGTCACCTAGGTGGCTAACCCAGTACACAATGTTGTTAAAATACAAAATTGAACAAAAATAGTAGATTGTCAATAAGATACAAAAATTAGTTTCCTTTGCTCTGTGCTATTCTCTACAAACTACCTTTAAAGGATAAAGGGGGAAATGTTTAAATTTAAATATCTAATTTGGGTTTTCGTACCTCCTTATGAGGTAAATTTATTGTGGTATTTCCTTCCAACTGTAGTAAGAAGACATTTCTTCAGAAGGACAGTAGTAGATTTAGCACTTACCTATTATCATTCAGAGGGGGCAGACAGTTCTTTGAAAACTTTGTATTGGAAAAACTGTTTATATAATATACTATTTGTGGCTATACTCTGTATTATGTCTTTCTCAGCACACAGATTGGTTTTTTTTTTCAGTAATAGATTAAAGGGACATATTCACAGGTTTATTTTTTGATAGGTTTTCCAGAAGGAATGGCTTCTTTTGATTTCTGTAATTATTTTTTTTTAAATGTTTCCCTTTGGAAAGAATTTACTGAGGAATGCACTTGTCGATGTAAGAAACATCCAAACCTGTAGAGAACTTTAATGAGTTTATTTGAGCCAAACTGAACACAATAGCCTGGGAGCAAAATCTCAAGGATTAAGAAAATGCTGCGGAGAACAACACTTTTGCATCTTATTTTATACATTAGAATCAAAGGAGGAAACACAAAAGGGTCACGTGAAATCCATTGGTGGTAGATTAAAGGGGTGTGAGACAGCAAAGCAGGGAAACCTCCTGAATAAAATATAAAATGGAAAGACACATACTTCTTTTATATTGGTGGGTACAGATAGTTAATAATTAGCCTAACATTTACAGCACACAGAGATGGTATTGGGAGTATAAGATAACAATGAAGCGTTCTGTGGTCTCATGTTCTAGTACAGTGGGTTGTGCTGATATAGGCCAAACAAAGGAGCTCTCTCCTCGCCTCACTATAGACTCATTTCCCTTGTTCTTCAGCTTTTCACCTTTTTCCTGGTCCAAAGTCTTAATTGCCTCCTTGATCAATTTTCCTTGGCTCCTCACCTTGAGCAACAGACTGTCCCCCATAGATAATTACTCTGAAACTTATAACTAATGTTTCCAACTTGCTGATTACAATCGCTACAGGCAAGCACTCCTTCCAGGCCTTTCTGGACCTAGACAGGAGATAACACCTGAACGACCAGCTAGGCCAGAAGTTAACAGGCCTCAGGATCAATGGATTTTCCATCTGGAAATGGCTCAGTGACAGGCGCTTTGAGACCTATTTCTCGGGCCAATGCTTTTAAAATTATTAATTGAATTAATTTCTCCTCATCCAGGGACCATCAAGATACAACTGATATCCCAACAAGGCTTCCAGCCCATCTCGACCAAAAAAGTCAACATGGCAGATCTCGAGACCCCTTCCCCTTTTAGATCAGATAGGGTGAGAGCTACATTGATTCCCAATAGGTAGGGAAAAGAACTGTTCTCATCAGGAAGCAGATACAGAAGATGAAATTTCCCTCAGCTTCCCATAGAGATTTGTGGGGATCACAGCTCTCAAGAGAATGTGAGGAAGGCAGATAGAATAGTGGGGAGCTCGGGACCCCTCCCATGAGATTCACCCTGCTGGAATAGTCACAGCCTTGATACCACCCTCTCACTAGTAATCCTTGCCCCAGGGTGGGCAACCACAGGAGGAAGTTCCAGGCCAATACAAGGAAGTTAGAGGGCACAAGAAGTCCACCAGTTTGAGCCAGTTCCTAACACCTGCACAGTAAGAGTTAAAAAGAACTTCCTTTCACCTGAGTCTCATTATTATCATACATATGCTCAGAATTTCGTTAATATCATTATAACAGATTGAACTCTGGGAAAGAACATGTGCAATTAGAAGGGGTGATGTAATAGACCCCCTGTCAATCAAGCTTGTCAATCAAGAAGCCCCACACCCAGATGGGCATTACCCCTAACAGCCACAAAATATAAAAGTGCCAAAGCCTTATTAATCGGGGCTCTTGAGCCATCGTCCTGCTTGAGCCTGCTCCTACCTCTTAGGACTGTACTTTCCTTTTGCCATTCAAGGCGCTTGAGCCACTTGCCTTGCTCGGGCCGCTCCTACCTCTTGCAAGTGTACTTTCTTTCAATAAACTCTCTCTTTGTTTCACCTCTACACTTTAGTGTGTGTCTCATTCAATTCTTTGCTCAAGGTACCAAGAATCTGGACACCGCACTGAGGAGGAGGACACCCCATTTTCCAGTAACAGTGCCCTGAGGGGTCTGGGAAAAGGAATTAGTACTCTGACGTTCCAAGAGTATGTAATTTTAGATGCAAGAAGGCAATAGACACGTTCACTTGAGGTAAAAGTTGTCCTATGTCACAGAAGCTACAGGCCAAGAACGTGACTACTGGCCATGATCAGGAATTTTTATGTTCAGACCATCTTGTGTGATTAATTTTGGTCTCTGAGTTAGTAATCCCTGTCATGCAGGCTTCCCCTGAGCTTCTCGGATTTAGTATGTGGCCCCTTTTTTGTCCACACATTAATTTGCCTCAGTGTTACTTATTCTATAGTTTATTGTCCTGACAGAAACACAGAAAATGTGTCTTACATGATGTCCTATATATCATTCAATTTTTTTTCAGGCTCACACATCAGCAGGAGACAATAATGATTGATGGAAGCCACAAAGGCCCTTGAATTCCTCTTAACACTAAATTAATATTTTCCTTTGCATGTACAAACCTTGCCTTATACTACTGCTACTATCTGAAAAAAATAAAAATATAAAACAAGAAAAGCAAGACTAAGGAAAATACCATATGCTGTGGACCAGTGCTTGAAGCCTTATGCATTGCAATATGAGCTATTTGTCATGAAAGTAACAGAATGTAGCAGCCATTCACAAAGGAAGTGCTATCTAAGAAAGATCCTTGCTAATCTACTCCATTTGTATACAAATAGGATCAGTAGTATTATTTAAATGAAAATACAATTATTGTGGCATCAGATTTTGTTGACTGTTAGTTGTTGGGGAAGTTCTGACTTCCTGTAAATAGACTTAAAAGTATTCTGAGAGACAAAACAGAATGGAAGTAGTGCATAGCTGAAGGCGTGAATTTCTTTCCTCAACAACATTAAATTCATGGCCAGCTCTAATGTATATCCAGATGTTTTATCTCCAACACAATGTGAAAAATAGTACAGTAAAACATCATCTTGCAATTTATTGCAAATTCCTCCCTCTCATAGGCTTCTGAGATGATTTGGCTTTCAGAATTCCCCATTTTATGGTATCTGGTTAAAAAAAAAAAAAAGCCATCATCATTCATTGAACACGTATTTATCAAACATCAGTTATATGTCAAATAGTATTCTAAGTACAAAAATAAAGACCCTGCCCCTTAAGAGATTAGAGCGGGGGAAAAACATTGAGCCTAGAAATGGTGGGGCAGCATGTATTGGGTGAATCCTCCTGCCTATACTAAATACTAACTCTGATAAGATAGATAGGAAATGATTGATGGCATTGAAGGTGATCAAAGAGCAAGAAAAATTGAGGGAGTCCACACTGGAAAGAAAAGAACCATGCTGTGTTTAAGTTAGAATTGTATTGTGCATCCCGCAGGGATTCTCCTCAGTCCATGTAACACAAGACAGATAAACTTAAGCAGACAGCTGCACTATTACTGGCCTGAAGAGACCTAAGTAGAAGTTTCTGAGCTGCCAGAGGTGCTGAAAATCAAAGGGGCAAAAACTCAGAAAGGAGGCTATATAGAGAAGAGAGCCCCAAATCTGCATATAAATTTTCTGAAATTTTTGGCTGATTCTTGAACTGTGCATTATGAGAAGAAAACCAAATGAAGCCCAACTAGAAATTAATAACTGGAAGACTGAAAGAACTTAGCAGAAATATCAATATCTGTCGCTCATGGCAAAGAAGACAAAGTTTAAAGTTCAAGTTTCACATCCCAGAGGGGTATGGTAAATATCTCATATTTTTTATGAAATTCCAGAATTGCCTTAGGAGTAAGAATTACGTTTTAGAACTAAGAAAGTTTACATCAGCCAAGAGACAAAACTGTAATAAAACTACCTTAAAAAGTTCAAAACCAAGCCTCCAAAAGCTCAGTCCATGGTAATACAATAAGATATTAGAGTAAACTAAATAATTCTTAATAGGCTTTACACTATATCATCCACAATGTCTAGTATACAAACAAAAAAAAATGGCAGGGAAATTTTCAAATCTCATTTAAAAAAACAGTAACCTACATGTGGTAGATTGTCTTCAAACTTCTAGAGACAAAAACTACAATGTCTCATAATAAAAATAACTTGATGTAAATGATAGCAAATTCAACATTGCTGAAGATTAGTCCATCCAAAGACACAGCCAAACAAACTATCCAAATGAACCAAGGAAATAAATAAATCAATAAAGTCACCAAATTTCATCCAACAGCGTGAAGCTACGGAAGATCATGACTTGTTTGAGAAACAGATCTTGGCTTAACACTTCCACTCTGAGAACTGGCCAGGAACACCTGGATAGGACTCTAGCCTAGGATAAGAGAATTATCTGGTTAAGAAGTACGTGATAGAGAAATCTAATAGAAGAGAACATGATTTTTTCCCTGAATCTAAAGAGCGTTCATCATTCTTCAGAATATTTCTTCTTTTAATTTTATCACTTCTTCCTTTATCCTCATTTTCTTTTCTCTTTACATTTCAGGAGTTGCTTTATACCTTACAGATATTGCTGCTCAAACTTCCTTATGCTAGGCAGATTTAGCTGAGCGAGGCAACACATGCACAAGGCCCTGGGTTCCATCCCCAGCGGCTCCACTGTTGGTTGTGTCTCTCACCTCCTTCACAACTAAACTCTCTCCACCTGACAATGCCCTTGAAAGTTGGGTAAGTAGTATCTTACCCTAATTTTATAAAAAAGAAACAAACGTAGAGCCTTTCTCTTTAAAGCAGACTCTGTTATAACATAATTCCAAATTGTCTCTCTCAAAAGTACTATAAAAAGCAAAGTAAGCAGTCACCATGGTAAAACTTTACAATATGCTGCCAGATTCCCCATTTACATAAACAATCATATTTTATCATAAATACCACACTCTATAAAATAACCATACTTATTATATTAAACATTTAAACGTTTTACCCTTAACATTTTACCGTACCTGATTTAGAATAAACGTGATGCTCCAGAAAGAAGGAATATGCTCATTCTTTCACCTCCTGCCCAACTGTCACACCGATGCCACTGTCAGATTGAAAGGTGGACAACAGAATCAAGTGTTCAAATGTCCTTATGCTCTGACTCTCGCTTATCTGCCCAGATTCATCAATTGCCACACTCCCACTGCAATTTAGACTCCTACAGTACGGTACCATATGTAAGATCTTAAGGCGAGGAACTGATAAACTCCAGAATTAATCTCAGAAATGAATGTTAAATACTTCTGAAGCTGACTGATTTTTTTAGTATAGGACTCTTATGGAATTGTCACCTATACTTCCCAAGTAGAATCAAGACACAAGAAAAGAAATAGAAATCTTTTGACACCTTACGGTAAAAAGTTTCTAATTGAAAGTCAGTATCAAAATTGAGTATGGTACTGACGTAATACCACTGGGGTTTCTTTGTAAAATCTCTCTTAGAACTCTGTTTTATGATTTTATTTTGATTTCTTCTTCCTCCTCCTTCTCCTCTCTTTTTAAAAAGATCGTTAATAGTTACTGATTTCACAAAATAAACATCTGTTTGGATGAAAAACTCAGCATCATGTTTGTGTCAGTTATCAGAATTCAAGTAGATTTGAAATTCAATTTTCCTAATTTTTCATCTGTTCTTTTATGAGACTGTATTTCTTTATTAAATTTGTATTTATTTGAATAAAAGTTCATAAGGCTTGTCATTGGCTTAATTATCCCCTAGGGCACCTAAAAAATGTCCTTGCCAAACACCTTTCCTCAAGATCTGTTATAGAACCGTCCAAGCTACCCAGGAAAGGATTTAAAATTGTTCTAAGCGCATGTTTCAAAGTTGAAAGAGAAGAACCAGAAGCCTTTGACGTGGGCTGTGGTTCTATCTGTAAAGGGCAAACTTTCGGCAAGCCCCTATAGGCAGGATAGGTAGCCTCGGAAATTGACAACCCCCTCCAGGACACAAGGTGAAATGACCCCCTGGTTACACAAGTTACAAATGACCGTGTCCAGTACCTGCAGCTGGAGAAAAACAAGAACCAGTTCCATCCAGTTAGACTGATCCCTGTGACCAGAACCTGAGCTTTAAATAATGTCACTGTAATCCCATTTACTATCCAGTCACTGCAACTTTCATCATGCATCTGACACCATGACAGTTCCAGAGGAACCAAATAAGGAAGAAAACGCGGAAAAGGCAGGGTCCTGCCCAGGAGGAGGAGATGAATGGGATGTCACCAGTTCCTGCCCCGGGGAGGTATAAATGCCCCAGATGAAGACTTCCTCAAGGCCACTCATTCTCTGAGTTCACCCACACTCCTCTCAAGTGTGTACTTTCATGTTCAATAAATCACTTTCACTTTCCTGTATCTTTTTTGCTCTTGAATTGTTTCTTGTGCAGAGAAAAGAACCCGGTTACCATTGCCCCAGGTTGAGTCCTGTCTTGGACATCCCCAGTGAGCCTCCGGTGACGCCTACCTCCCCCTATATAAGGACAATCTACCCTCAGAATTCGCAGCTGAGCCTTCCACCGACACCCCTTCTGGTAAGAGTTACCTACTTTTCACAGTTATCTACCTTTCCGTACGTTCTCCAGCTTGTCGGGGCTGCCCACTGAAAGGCAGAGTTCTTAATGAACACTTCCTTGAGCAGGAAACACCACACACTCTTGTTATTTTGTCTAAATAGTCAATTACCATTTTAAAACATTTAAACAATAATTATACAGTTTCATATATTTACCTACATAGTCACCATTTTTAGAGCTCTTTTATTCCATATTTCCATTTGTGTTATCATTTTCTGTCTGTCTGAAGGAGGACCTTTAACATCCCTTGGAGTGCAATGTTATATATAATTATTCCAAGTGGTTCTTTCTCTAACTTTAGTTTCCTCACACATAGGAGCTGGTCAGTATTCAGCTGAATCCTCAAGGGGGCCATCTGCAGATTTCTGAGATTTTTCTCTCCATTCAGGTCCCTCCTCTACAATACTTTGACTTGAGAGCTGTAGCCACCTTTGTTTCCCCAGACTCTCAGGTCCAACCAATGTCTCACAGATATATATTCTTATATGAATTTCTCCTCCCATGTCTGAGGCCCTCTCCGCACAGAGCTCCGAAGCAAATACAAGTGCTAAACCAATGGCCCAATACCCGAGACTGATAACAGGCTCTCCTTCCCATCCAGGTTTTAACCCAGACTTCCCAACGAAGACAGACCCTTTCCTTTCTGCCTATTATGAGCTGAATTTCGTCCTTCAAAAAAGATATGTTGAAGCCCTAAGCCTTAGTACCTCAGAGTGTGACCTCATTTAGAAATAGGGTAGTTTGTAAATATGATTAGTTAAGATCATACTGGAATTGGGTGAGCCTTTTATTCAAAATTGCTTGTGTCCTTGTAAGATACAGTGTGAGGAGACATGAAGAGACTGTTATGTGAAGAGACAGTCACGTGCAGGAAGAACAGCATGTGACTGCAGATGGAGGTAGAGATAGAAATGATGAAGCTGCAAGTACGGAGTGCCTAGGATTGCAGGCTACCACCAGAAACTAGGATGAGGCAAGGGAAGAATTCTACCCAGAGTCTCAAAAGAAACTGCTCCTGGTGACACCTTGATTTTGAACTTCTAGCTTCCACAACTGTGACAGAATACATTTCTGGTGTTCTAAACCAGCTAGTTTGCAGTACTTTGTTAAGGCAGCCCTAGGAAACTAATACAGTGACTAAAATGCTTAAGCAAACTTGCTCTTCTAATCCACACTCCATACTTTACCAAATAATATCTGACATATCTGATCTCCATTTGAGCCTAATCTGAAATCATGTGCAAGAACGAAAAGTGACTAGCCTTGCCTGGTAGATGTCAGGAAAATTTCATAGCGAAACTTATTTTTAATCTGGATTTTACATTTGGTCAGATTTTGCCATACAATGTGTGAAATAATAGAAACAAAATTGTGTGTGTGTGTGTGTGTGTGTGTGTGTGTGTGTGTGTGTGTGTTTCTGCTCCCCGCCCCAGCTCCTGGCACAGAGCTCCTGAAACCCTTGTAATTTCTTAAGTGATAAGAACACTAGGAGCATCTATTGTTATAATATTTATCTTTGTCCCAGTCCCTAACACAGGGCTCTTAATAACCTTGGAAATTCCTAAATGAAAACAGTGATAGGAGTATCTTTTGTTCTATTGAGGTGAGTTCGGTGGGCTCCTGGATGGCTCCTGGATGAAGACTAGTCTCCAGAAAGACCAAACCATGATTAGAAGCTTAGAATTTTCAGGTCCACTTTCCATTCTTTTTAGAAGAGAGAAAAGCTGAAAATAGAGTTAATGATCTATCCTGTCTACATGATAAAGCCTCCATAAACGCCCAAAAGTATGGGGTTTGGAGGACTTCCAGGTAAGTGAACACATGAAGGTGCTAGGAGAGTGACATGCCCAGAGAGGGCATGGAAGCTACACGCCCCTTTCCATGTGCTTTTATAAGAAACTAGTAAGATAATAAGTGTTTCCCTGAGTCCTGTGAGCCACTCTAGCATATTAACTGGACACAAGGAGAGAGTTGTTGGAACCTCTGATTACTGCTGGCTGGTCAGAAGCACAAGGAAGGGGGCAGTCTTGTGGGACTGGGCCCTTAATCTGTGGGATCTGATGCCATCTCTGGGTAAGTGGTGTCATGATTGAGTTGAATTCTCAGATACTTAGTTGTCCTACACATTTCTTGTGGAAATATGCTCCTGCCCGCATTGGAAATATGGGTCCCAGAGACTTGACACAATGCTACCTAGAAAGGAATTCCAGGCAGAGGAAATAGCATGTATATATTTGCCAATCTTTATTTCTGACAGTAATTTTGTTTAAAAGAACAAATCCATCAACACTTTTTCTTTTAATTATTACTTTGTTTTCTCTTTTGCTGTCAAACTACATGTAAACTTCCCTGCCTTTCATTTGAAAACAGTGGCTATTTTTTCCCCCACCTAAGAACTTGATCAAACTTGAGTAATCACAGTTTAGATAATGGAATGTTAGAAACTGAAATACTTTATATAAAAGCATAGATTGATCGTGCCTCTGTGAAACAAATAGCAGCCTGCAATGAAAAGCAAATGGTGGTAAATTCTAGCAATTTGAATTATTTATATGTAAATCTAAGACTAATAAAACTGCCTTAATTTATAGCAGAGAGTATTTTTGTTGTTTTATTTTCCTGGTTTTCACAGCAAGTATATTCACTAGTATATCTCAGGGGAATGTTTAAAATATTTTATGCTAATAATAGCAAGTCAACTCATACAAAAATGCTACTAATAGTTTAATTTATTTATTGTAATCAACAGGTTCCTTCTGACCTTGAGATAAAAGATTATTATTCCTGTCTCACAGCAGACATAACCTGAATAGAGTGTTCCTTCCATGAAAGAGATGTTACAATGTAGCTACAGGACATGAGGTTTATTGTAGGTGAATTGATGATAGTTCCCAGTGAAATATCTAAGACCACTCTAACTGTGGGGATCTTAGAAATATCACAGTTAGTATAAAATTTCCATAGTCTCTAGCTTTGTCAGTCCCTAGGTGAGTTCCATTATCTTTCTCAAAATGAGCATGTTCTACCTGCTTAAGGACTAACAATATATTTTAACAGTTCAGGAATTAATACCATATTTAAATTATATGTTGAATAGAAATTTAAATGAATAGATATAAATATTTACATGGCCTAGTATTTTTAAATGAAAAATTCTTTGCCTAGACCAATTCATAAACCATGTTCCATTGAGGTCTGGATTTCTCAGAAGATCTGAAATGGTTCCATAACATGTATAGCACACACAGTGTCATTCAAAGTAAGATACCAAGCACAAAATAAGAAGCATGCACTGCAGGATAGGGACAGCTATTAAATGTGTGTTATTGGTATTACAACACCTATATAAGGTGACAGGTAGCTATAAAAAGTCAATCAATAATATTTTCTAATATTATAGCTCAATAGAGATTCCAAAATTTTTCCTCTTTCTTGTTTAGATTGTATTTTTTATAATTCTAGATATTTAATATATCGTTCCATTTTGCTTATTTTTCTATAACATACTCATGTAGACAAGTATAACAAAGAGTATTACCTATTTATTTGTAAAACCCTGAAATACGTTTGATATAAATATACAGTTGACCCTTCAACAACATGGGAATTAGGGGCAAATCACTCCCCACACACACACAGTAAAAATCTACATATGACTTTTGTCTCACCTAAAACTTCACTATTAATAGTCTACTATTGACTGGAATCCTTACCAATAACATAAACAGTTAATTAACACATATTTTGTATGTTATATGGATTATATAGTATACTCTTACAGTAAAGTAATATAGAAAAATAAAATGTTTTTAAGAAAATCATAAGGGATGAGGTCTAGATGATGAAGTAGGTAAATACTATGCCTATCTCCTCTCACAACCATATTAAAATTACAAGTAAAACACACAATAACCACCATTGAGAATTGCCTGAAGTCTAGTTGAACCAAAGCCCTACAACTAAGGACATACAGAAGAAGCCACCTCAAGACTGGTAGAAGGGGCAGAGATGTAAAATGGGCTGGTCTCAAACCTGTGTGTGACTATTAAAAATCAGGAGGGATATCTAGGCTATAGAGGTCCCCCTGCCCCTCCGGAGGAGTGAGTGTTTCCAGTCCTATACCAGGCTCCCTAGCTCAGGGTCCCAGTGCTGTGGTAAAAGGCCCCTGTAAGTTCTGGCTATGAAGACCAGTAGAGATTGTGGCTGAGATAGACTAGGGCAGCTGCAGTCCCAGATGCTATTCTTGTGGATTTTCCATACAGACAGCCTGTCTTGGCTCCTGCTGCAGACTTTGTTAAAATCTCTCAAAGGCTCACAAAACCCAAATAAACAGCATCTGGTTTTCATCATGCCCTATATCCCTGACTTGGCAGCCCTCAGCTTGGCACTAGTGAAAGTCAGGTTGGGTTCAAGGCTTGGCCTCTTGAGGCAACTTCAAGACCAGTGCAGGTGGCAGCCACCTGAAGATTGCTTTGTGAATCATGCCAGGTGGCTCCAGACAGGGCAAAGGCTGTGGCTGTACTTGGCTTGCAGAGCAACCCCTCCCAAGAGGTCCCAGTACAGGCATGCCCAGTCATCAGCTTTGGACTGAGCCAGAGTATCACCTGGCTACCTCCAAGGATGACACATCCAAAGGGCAGATTGGGCAGGCACAAGAGCCCTGCTAAAGCAAATTCTGTTCATAGGGTCAGCCCCTGCACAATTGCTCTTCCACTGTAGTCACATCTAGTCTTTATAAGCGATCAGCCCAAGACTCAATCCCTCCCATTGACATGCAAAAAGCAATCAAAGCTCAACTACAACAAGAGGGCATACACAACACACACAAGAAACATACCTGAAGTATTTAGCTCAGGTGGCCAGGGAGACTGTGCCACTAAGCCCTGCAAGACACCTACTTTATAAGGCCACTATACCAAGACTGATGAATATAGCAGCCCTACTTGATAGAGACAAACACAGGGAAGGAGCCAAAATGGGGAGACAAAGAAACATGTTCCAGATATAAGAACAGAATAAAGTTCAAGAAAAAGAATTAAGCAAAGTGGAGAAAAGCAGTCTACCAGACACAGAGTTCAAAACACTGGTCATAAGAATGCTCAATGATCTCATGGATAACATCAATAAACAGAAAAGAAAAGAAGATAGAAAATATAAAAATAAATCAGTTATAAATAAAGAACACAATATCTGAAATGAAGCATACATTAGAAGGAATCAACAGTCGATTAGATGAAGCAGAGGATCTAATCAGCAATTTAGAAGATAAGGTAGCAGGAAACACCCAATCACAACAACACAAAGAATCCAAAAATGTGAGCATAGTTTAAGGAGTCTCTGGAACAACATTAAGAGTACCAACATTCTCATCACAGGGGTACCAGAAGGAGAAAACAGAGACCAAAAAATTGAAACCTATTTGAAAAAATAACTAAAAACTTCCCTAACCTGGTGAGGGAAATAAAAATATAAACCCAGGAAGCACAGGGAATCCCAAATAAGATGAACTCAAAGAAGCCCACACTGAGACACATCATAATTAATAAGCCAAAGGTTAAAGACAAAGAAAGAATCTTAAAAGGAGCAAGAAAAAAGCAGTTAGTGCCTACAAGGAAACTCCCCTAAGACTGTTAGCCGATTTCTCAACAGAAATTTTGCAGGCCAGAAGGGAGTGGCACAAAATATTATAAGTGATAAAAAGCAAGGCCCTACAACCAAGATTACTCTACTTAGCAAAGCTATCACTCAGAATCAAAGGACAGATAAAGAGCTTCCTAGAAAAGAAAAAGCTAAAGGAATTTATCACCACCAAACTAGTAATACAAGGAATCTTAGAGTGATTCCTTTAAGATGAAAAAAAGATAAAAAATGCGATTAATAAAATGGCAATAACTACATATCTGTCAACAATTACTTGAAATACACGTGGATTAAATGCTCCAATAATAAAAAGATAGTGTTACTGAATGGATAAGAAAACAAGACCCTTACTTATGCTTCATACAAGGGGACCCAGGGCATCACCAAGGTGTTGTGCATGTGCGGGTTTTATCAGACCAATGGGGTCTCAGATTTTACTCTTTGGGGGAGGGTTCAACACAGAAAAACTGGTGCCCTCTTATAGGCTACTTGTGAGGTGGGTTCCACAGTGGGACAGTGGTGCCCCTCCCTCTAGCCCTCCCCCAAAGCCACATAACTCAGTTTTTCCCTGCATGCCTCTGGTCCTCTCAAGTAGCCGCCCCTCCAGCAGAGCTCAGGTGAGTGTTTGCAAGTGAGTGAGGTTGTATACAGGCACTTTAAGAAAACATCTGGTTTTCCAGCCATCTTTTATCTCACTGAGACAGATAGGATTCTCACTGATTTTTCACTGCCGGATGTTGTGGGGACTCCTATTCCTGGCACAGGACCCCTGGGCTGGGAAGCCCAGTGTGCGGCTGGGAGCCCTCACTACTCAGGGGGGACCTCTGCCACTGAGGTTTTCCTTCTGGTGCTCAACCACTACCTGTGGGTTTGAGGTCAGCCTATTTTGCATCTCTGCCCCTCCTACCAGTCTCTATGTGGCCTCTTTTTTATATCCTTACTTATAGAGGTTCTATTCAGCTATTCCTCAAGTGATTCTTGAGGTTGATATTCTGTAATTCAATGTGACCTTGGGAAGCAGCAGCCATAGTGTTTACCTATTCCATCATCTTGGACCTTCTACTTCTTATATTTCTTATATTCCCTGGCCCCCTCCAAGTTACCTTATGACATTAACTGAGGACTTTTTTATTGTTGTTAGTTTTTGTAGCTACTTAACTAGATGAAATAGGACTTTTTGATATGATGTTTTCAAAACACACATATATACATTCACTTACACACTTACACAAATAGCAGTTTAAATGTTCAGGATACTATAAAGTTTCAAATACATTGTTTGAGAAATTAGATTCCTCAAAGGCATTCTTATCGGTTGTCAGGTAAATTTTATAAATTTAGACATAAAATTTATAGTTATAAATTATAACTATAAACTATAAATGATAGATGATAGGAGGTGGTAGGTAGATAGATAGATAGATAGATAGATAGATAGATAGATAGATGATCGGTAGATACAGATATATCCTGCACAAATTCAACTGCAAAAGAATAGCATTACTCATTTAACCACTGCTTACTCTGGCCCAGCGAAGATTATCTTCCAACCTTTCTAGGAAAATGATTATTTAGTAACTTTTCCTTTAAAATCTTCAGAAAAGCAAACATATTTGTATGGCAAACAAATTCTAGTTATTTCCCTATCAAAATCCAAAACCTTCTAACATGTATGTTGCATTTATCTTACTTGTTCTTTTGCTGTATACTTTTTGCTCTAACCTTTAGTAGAACTAAAAACCACTGTCATGGAATCAACCGCAGAATGAAATTAAACCACTCCTCTAAGCTTTATCTTCTTAAGACTAGACAAAGTAAATCTCTTTACATCACAATAATAGGGGTTATTTTACAGTAAATAATTCTGCAGTGAATAAAAGAAATCAAAACATTTTGTCATCGATGATCTTTACTAGCCCAGAACTGGAAATTAGTGAAAAATCTACCATCCCTACACCTGACCTTATTAAGAAAGATAAGCATGATGGCCTATTACTTTTACAAATATGATGAAAGGGAAGTGGTTGTAGATTAGCCTTAGAATGAACTGTGCAGGAAAGAACAGAAAGTCAGAACTGACAATGATGTTATGTTAGACTTAATGTTCCCAGACCCATTAACTTAACAAGTCTGGATATAGAGCCATATTTTTCAATTGGATCCCAGGAACACACAACTTCATCTCTAAGCATCATTTCCATATCATGTTTAGAGTTTCTACAAAGAACTTTCTCTTAAGCACCTTTAAGAAACTGAAGAGCTCTACATCTGTAAGCAAATAGAGCATTATAAAGATTTCTATTCTCTCCTGTATACAAGCAATGGAAAAAAATTCCCTTTGAAACTTTTTTATGAACATGATATCTCTCACATAAATCAGATGCAGTAATCTTATCTCAGGTTCAATGTTTAGGTTTTTGACCAACTCTTAAGACTATTGTAGTTTCAAGGGACCTGTTGTACACACACATATCTTGCCTATTGTTTGAACTTTTAAGTATTTCTCTTGTACTTTACTTTTTTTTTATCCTTTTACATGGCTTTGATCAGCGCAACTAAACACTAGAAGTTTTAGCTACTAATGCTTTCATTAACACTGTGGCATATATTCAAATTTCTCAATAAAGATGATTCCCTATTTTGCATAATTAGAACAGATATGGTGAGTTGCACTATATCACACCTAATCGATTTGCATTTCTTGGTTGAAAACTCTCATCTATAATTTAAGAACACATCGGTATTTCATTCGTTAGGAAACAGAGAATAGATTTTTTTACATCAAATTTTAATTTTTTTTTTTTTTTTTTTTGCTTTTTGGTATATGGGTAGCTCCCTGGCTGGGAATCGAACCCAGGCCACAGCACCGACAGCGCCAGCGCCGAAGCCGTAAGCCACTACACCATCAGGGAACTCCCTTAATTTTTTATTTTAATTACATAGTACACTTTCCCAATATGCAGAGAAAGAAATACTTTAAATTATACTTGCAACTCATACATACATGTACAAGGTTAGAAAGGGACAGTAGTAAAACCTAATGCGGTTCTGAAAAAATATTTAAATAATAATTCACCCTTCAGCCTTAATAGAGAACATTTTTAGAAGAAGACTTATAGAGCATTTTATGTGTCTACCCAACTAATTCTGCATGTTGACAATGAAAATAGCCATGATTCATTTTCATATTCTACTAACTAGGATTATTGAATATTATATTGTCCAACCTGATCGTTATTGAAACTTAAAGGAGTTGTTATCAATTATGCACTCAGAGAACAGAAATAAACCAGAACTCTCCTGGGAGGAATATGGAAACTTTTATATAAACACTGGAGTTACAAATAAAATTTTAATCTTCCTCATGTAATTCAATAAAGTTAAATTTTACCAGCCTAATCTGTAAATATTTATAAGTCTAGTTAACATATTTAGGTCTGAGGCAGATATTGTTGGCCTTGATAATAGAATTCCAGTATTTTAGGCAAGGAGAAGCAATGTACTCAGGGAAAGAAGTCTCTTCTCCCAACCCCAGGATATGAACCTTGCTTGGTATTATACAAACTATAATTTACAATATTATCAAGGAATACACACACACACTTACACATACACACTCTTTGTACATGTATATCTATGTGTATTATTTCTTGTGCAATCTAGGGGCAGTTAGGTATCATTTGAAATATACTAATCCAAGTATGAATAGTTAGAATTTGAAATATTCTACTTAGGTGCCCACATTTCAGAGTGCCTACAGTAAGTTCTTCCACTACTATTATCTCTAATCAGCACCAGAGGGCTGTGTATAAACAAAATCATATTGTAAAAAAAATTTTGTGACTTGTTTGTTTTATTCCATATTATGTTTTTGACATTAACCTTGTTGATTAAGTAGTTATTCATTATTTTTTTCTATAGCATTCTTCTGCATAAATGTATCATAATATCAATTTTTCTATTAATAAACATTCAGGTTTCTTCTAGTTTTGGCCATGGTGGACAATCTGTTTTACACATTTATGTGCTTGTCTCTGGGTGTACGTTTGCAAGCATTTGCCTGTGGTAGATTCCTAGGATTAAAATGTAAGACATTTGCATGTTCCAATTTTCTAGGGAATGCCAAACTGTTTGTCAATGTGGTTTTTCCAATTTATATTCCCTTCAGCAGTGGATGAGGATTTTTTAACCCGTAAACTGGACAACACATATGATCTCATTTTTTAATAGCTGTCAATCTAATGTATGCTATCAGTCAGCTTGGGCTGCCATAACAAAGTATGATAGGGTAGCTTGAAAACATAAATTGATTTTCTCACAGTTCAGGAGGTTGGATATATGAGATCAAGGTGCTAGCATGATCAGTTTCTGACAAGGACTCTTTTCCTGGCTTGTGGAGAATTTCCTGCTTGGCGTGTGCTCACTTGGCCTTTCTTACGTGAGTGCGGAGAGAAAGAGAAATAAGGGATTTTTGTTTGTTTAAATTACCAATTACTAAGCATCATTTTTTGGACAACCATAATGAACACAAGCATGGGAAATGTTTGGTAGTAGACTGGAAAAATAAAAAGATCCTTAATTCTTGATGATGTCATTGAATCCCTAAATAAACCATGGAACCACCTATTTCCAGACTTCATATTATATGGGACAATAATATTTTTACTGCTTAAGCCACTCTGAATATTCTGTTACTTACACATGAACTCCGGCTATTTGAAAAAAAGGTACAGCAATACAAAGGCACTTTTCCCTAAACGTAACTGGCAAACAGCAGGAATGTCAGGACAAACTAGCACAACCTTGATCCAATTGGTTTTTATCTTGTGTTACTGGAATTTGTATGATGCATTTGTTGTTACTTAATTAGACCAGTTACCTTCTCTTTGTTGAGGATCCTGCTCTGATGAAAAGATATCAGGGGTTCAAAGAGAAAAGAAAGCTGTGGGAGTTTTTGTTGTTGTTGTTGCTATTGTTCTAAAACAAGACAGAGTTTCAGTGTTGAACACAACTCCTACAGTTTGCTCCTTGTTATCAATACTGAGAATCAGCAACTTCTTCAAACAGCTCCCCTAAAGCACCCCTGATCCTGGAGGCTGGTGGAACATGAGAGATTTAATGCACTATTAGTAGTTCACACGATGCCATTCTGAGAATGCTGCACTTGGCAGAACACTGTTGCAGTGAAGGGCTATATTTATGTCTTATAAGACTGCAAACTTGTTGAAAATGCACCTGAATTCTCAGAGGTAAGGAAATGAAGACGTAAGTAAGCCAGGGGCAAGTTTAGCTTTGCAGTTTATTTTCTGCTTAACAATAATGGGAGAAAGAGTAGTAAACTCCGATTACTTGTGATTCATGCAGCAATCTTCTCATACCTCAGGTGCACAACTTTGGGAAGATGAAACTGTTTGCATCTTTATACGCAAGAGAGTGATCCTCAAGATATGGACTGTGAAAATTTGACAGTGTGAGGCATCAGACCATTTAGAGAAACCCATTATGTGCAATTTTTTCCAATTAGTATAAAAGCCTAGCATTTCTCCAGAAATGTCTCCTAAGGTAAGCAGTGAATGGATTGATGTTTTACTGGTTCTGTTGATTAGGTTAACCAGAGCATAAGACACTATGACTATCAGTCACCAATTATCATGTTTAATGGATATAACAAAGTCTCTCATTTTCTAGTAAAATAGCCTCTTTGGCCTGAACTTTCAAACTCCAAATCACTTTATTTCTGTTCAGTTCCTTTTGTAGGATATGCCCTCAAAATAGAATGTATTAATTAGCCAAGTTTCATGATAATGCCCTATACAGAAAGAAGTACCCCCTTCAGAAGAAATAGGGAGAACAGTACACACACTTCACTGGGAAGCTTTGACCTGGGCCTAAAGCCTGACAATGCTTCAGTGCACTGTGTGCCCCCTTTTCCTCATTTGTTTCCTAATAAGAGAAGTTGAACTAGATTTTATCTATATAATTATGTGTTCGCTTCCTTAGTTCTGAATTGTACAAACCCATAATTTTATGCTGCCTTTATC
The DNA here is from genome assembly GCA_004026885.1 of Lyroderma lyra. NCBI lineage: Eukaryota > Metazoa > Chordata > Mammalia > Chiroptera > Megadermatidae > Lyroderma > Lyroderma lyra. The sequence goes on from PVJL010004640.1 coordinate 34,867, forward strand.
AGTCTTCAAGGCATTCCTTCTCATCATCTCTTTTCACAACTTCCCATTAAAAAACAAATGAAATCTCATCTCAGAAAATTTTTCTTCATTTTTAAAGAAACATGGAACTCATAACCCTTTTTTTTGCACTTACTGATAAACAATTGACATACAACACTGTAAAAAGTTAAAGAATATAGCATGATGGTTTGATTTACATATATTATGAAATATTTACTACAATAGATTCAGCTAACATCCATCTTCTTATATAGATATAATAAAAAGAAAAGAAAAAAAAGGAAAACAAAATTTTCCCCTTCAGATGAGCACTCTTAGGATTTACTTTCTTGAAAACTTTTCCATCTATTACAGGGCAGCACTACCTGTAGTCATCATGTTGTGCATTACATCCCTAGTATTTATTTCCATGTCTTATAACTGAAAAGTTTGTACCTTTTGACCACCTTCCTCCAATTCCACCTCCCCTCATCTTACACCTCTGGTAACAACAAGTCTGATCTCTTTTTCTTTTAGTTTGGTGTTTTGTTTAAGATTCCACATATAACAGAGATCATACAGTATTTGTCTTTCTTTGTTCTCTCTCATTTCATTTAGCATAATGCCTTCAAGCTCCATCCACGTTGTTACAAATGGTAGAATTTTCTTCTTTTTCAATGGCTGAGTAATACTCCAGTGTGTATCTATACCACAATTAGTTTATCCATTCATTTATTGATGAACACTTAGGTTATTTCCATGTCTTGGCTATTATAAATTATGCTATTATAAACACTGGGATGCAGATATGTTTTCAAGTTAGTGTTTTTGTTTCCTTTAGATATATTCCCAGAAGTGGAATTGCTAAATCATATGGTAGTTCTATTTTTAATTTTTTGAGGAACCTCAGTAATGTTTTTCATAGTGGCCGCACCAGTTTACAATCCCACCAACTGCAAACAAGAGTTCTCTTTATTTTTTGTTGTAAAGAGAACTCATGTTGTTGCCTTTCACGTATCCTCTTTGGAGAAAGGTCTTATTCAAGTCTTTGGTCCATTGTGGTTTTTGTTTTTTTTTTTGTTTGTTTTGTTTTTGTTATTGAGTTTTACGTGTTCTTTATATATTTTGTATATTAAACCCCTATCAGATATATAATTTGCAAACTTTTTTCCCACTCTGTAGGTTGTCTTTTACTTTGTTGACAGTTTCTTTTTCTATGCAGAAGCTTTTTAGTTGGATGTAATCCCATTTATTTATTTTTTATTTGTTGCTTACGCTTTACATGTCATACCTAAAAAATGATTATGAAGTATCATGTGGAGGAGCTTTATTCTTGTGTTTTCTTCTAAGTGTTCCATGATTTCAGGTCTTACAGTTAAGTTTTTAATTTGTTTTGAATTCACTTTTGTATGTTGTGTAAGATATGGATCCACTTTCATTCTTTTACATGTGAATATTTAATTATCCTAGCACCATTCATTGATGAGACATTTTTTTCTCCAGTGAGTATTCTTGTCTGTCAAATATTAGTCTACCATATATGAATGGCTTTATTTCTAGGCCCTAGATTCTGTGCCATTGGCCTATTTATCAGTTTTTATGCCAGTATCATCCTGTTTTATGATTATGTCTTTATAGTATAGCTTGAAATTAGAAAGTGTGATGCCTCCTGCTTTGTGCTTCTTTCTCAGGATTTCTTTGGTAATTTGGGGCCTATTATGTGAACTCATAATCTTGTCACATCTAAAAGTTTTAGTGTATTTGTCTCTGTATGTTTTGCTCAAATAACAAACAAAAAAAAAAAGCTAGAGTCTATGAAATGACCTTTGAATTGTGCAAATCACTCATAAAGCACATGTATCTAATATTACACACCAATGTATATTACACAACACAATGTATATTGTGTTGGAAGTCAACAGGGTGGAAAAGAAGCATAAGAATGGTTTTGAGAAAAATTCTACATTAATGGAATCAAGGAAGCCATGGTCACTTGGTATGACACCTGGAAATACGCCACTCGTACCTTCTTGCCACAGACAACCAGAAAGGACTTAGCATAGATGTTAAACCTGGACAATTCTATCCCAACAAAGGACTTCTTTGAAAAAAATCTTTGTTTTGGGGCTTCCTGTAGGCCTAGTTGAGACTTTTTCAGAGCTACACTAAAGTACGAAGCTTCTCCTATCCAAATGCTTACCTTTCACAGATGTCAGACCTGCCTCAATCACCTGAAAATTTCCCCTGCTTGTTTCTACTCTCTCTCTTTCTCTTTTATCCTTCATAGACATTTCCACCAGTAAAGCTTTTGCACTTCTAATTACATCTTGGTAGTTGCTTCTTAAAGGACCAACATAAGATATACTTGTATTACTATCTGAAATAAACAATATTCCATACATCCTGTCATCCATATGTGGCTATAAGTGAATATGATATATAATAGCCTTAAAGTGTCCTAATAGAAGGAGCCTTGGCTTTCTCTTCCCAATGACCCTCACCCTGCTAGCTTGCATATGGACATAATAGTTAGGTTCAAAGCAGCTAACTCACACTATCAAGCAACATATTTAGGATTAGTGGTACAGATCCCTGATTATACTGAAAGTGTCATATCAACCTAAGTGATCCATAGTCAGTGTTATTTCTGCATTTCTATCAAACAATATAACATAATCCCAACTCAAACAGGTCCCTAACACTCCAAGCATGTGAGCAAGTAAAAAAAGAAGGGGCAAATGAAACAGTCATTAAACAGAAAGGAATACACAGTAGCATGGAATAGTATTATGCATGTGTGTGTGCACTCGCACGCACAGGCAAAGACTCTCAGAGAGAGTCTTGCTAGCTGGTATATCTGGGGAAGGCCATAGCCTGATTTTTGAAAAACAATTAGAATATAGAAAAGAAGATTATAGATCAGGAAAATAATCAGAGCAAACTATTAGAATTAAGAAAGAGACTATCCTGAGTGCAATAGAGATATTTGGTGGCAAAAAGTAGAAAATAAAATTAGATGGGGAAAAATCATGAAAGCTCTGCTTAGGCAACATGTTCTAATGAAACTGGTGCTGTTTGTTTGTTTATTGGCTTTGGGGTCTATCCCCCGCCTTTCACTGCTTTGCTGTGTATTACAGGGCTACAAGGGCCTATTACCTGAATTCATACTTATCAGGCTCCTTTGACTATTATCTTCTTAGGTGGATTTGGCCAACGGGAAGTACTGACTAGACTTCAGAGAACAGGAAGATGGACAAAACCAGGGTTTATCTTTATCTTACTCTTCTTCAATCATCATCTCCAGCAGTTGCTATGTCTCCTCAGTGGTTCAAACTTCTGCTTCTCAGTCCTGGCTCTTTGGCCCAAACACTCTTCTTCCCTGTGTTCCTCTAGAGCATATATTCCCAAGTGGTGGTACACACAGCCCACTAGGGATATGTGCTGGGCCATTCCGGGGTATGCAAAAAGTGATCAGTAATGGCGAAAAAACAAGTAAAGTAAAAAAATGCAAACCACTAGTTATGGAACAGTAAAGGTTAAGTTTGAATCACCATTAATGGAGACACTTCAAAATTAGATCGCATTAGCGAATGATGATGGCTGAGGGCCATCCCTGAAACCACTCTTCTACCAATTACAATGCACAGTTTCAGAGCAATCCATTTGTGATGGTTCTAGAACTTCCCCAAACATATAAATACATCCATAGCCAGACTGTTTGATCAGCTTAGTTATTGACTGAGTATAAGTGTGTTGTCTTTAATCATGATTCTTTTCAAGTGGCTTCTTTTTAATTTAATGTTTAAATACTTGATCATCATTATCAATATTTAACTGCCATATTATAAAATTAAATCTGTTGTTTGTTCTTTTACAGTAGTAGTTTTCCTTTCCTAACTTATTACCTCATTTCCATTGTTTTACATTAAGATAGGCACTGAACAAAAATGTCAGTATTTAAAAACAGCTGTTTTAAAACCAGGGGGTACAATTTACAGACATGGGTTTAGGGGTACATAAGTGGTAAAAGGTTGGGGACCACTGCAAGGTTATAGCGGCTTCCTGCAGTTGCTAATCTTGATATTACCTCACTTTTTCTTTCCTGCGATCCTCTAGAGATTATAGCGTCTTCCTGCAGTTGCTAATCTTAAGATCTTGCCTCACCTTTTCCTGTTTGTCCGCTTAGCACTTCTGACAACTTAGTAATTAATATCCTGTACTAAATTTTTCTGTTGAATTACTTGGTTTAGCAGATGGTGTTTCTACCCTGTGCATATGCCTGTGACATTAATTTATATACTCTGAAGGCTGCTTAATGTAAATTTCTGCACTTACTAAAGTCTAAAGGCTTCACTCAGCCACAAGAGCACATTCAGTCATGCATAGGAAAGTTGGAAGTGATAAAGAGGCAGTGTCCTCAGAAGCAGACAATGAGGGACAGGGAGTCGGAGTGTAAAAAGCAGGTTCCTCACCCTGGGGTGGAAGAAAATAGGTAACTGAATTGTGTACCACACTTTTTTTCATTCTTCCTTAGAGGAATTGACTCAGTGTCCAGGATTTTTATATTTATTTTTATTGAATTTATTGGGGTGACATTGGTTAGTAAAATTATATAGGTCTCAAGTGCACAATTCTATAATACATCATCTATCTATTGTATTGTGTGTTCACTACCCAGAGTCAGTTCCCCTTTTATCATCATGTAGTATTTGACTAAGATTTTTAATGTGGGCTAGTCACATGAGCACCTTCGCCTAATACCCTAGCACATACCCAAATCCTTGACTTCGAGAAGAAAACCAGGAGTTCAGCAAAAGCTGTATTGTTTGTGTAAATAGTTTAGGCCTAGTAGCCTTCTTATCAAATGGTGAGAAAAGTCTCAAAATCTAAGTCCTCAGATAGCCAGCAAGGACCATTTGCACACAGACCTTTGTAAGGATAATAGTCCTAGTCTTTCTCCATTAACTTTTTTCTGTACACTTCCCATTCCCAACTTTGAATATGGTACTTAGGAACCTAGACTCAACATACATATCTCTTAGTAAGTATTTCCCTAAGACATCCAGATATAACTGATCACTCTTTTCTTTCTACCACTACTATAGTGCGTATATAGCTCAAACGTTGCATTCATTACATTATATGTTTATTATTATTATTGGCTTCTGTGTGTCTCTCCCAGTAACTGCAAGCTCACTGAAAGAATGTGTCTTAAGCATCTTTGAACTTTCAGTACTGATTGCAACAGCTTCTGGCACATCAGTAGAACACAGGTTCTTTGAAAAAGCCAATAATGCTGAGAAAATCAGAAGGCAACAGGAAAAGACCAGGTATGAGATGTACTGATTCCACAAGAGAACTCACAGGCATGAATCTACAGGAGCTGAGCAGGGTGGTTGTGGACGGGACATCATGGACATGAGTCACTCATAGGGTCGCCTAGAGTCAAAGCCAACTCAACGGTACGTAACACACACAGGTACATATGTGCTTACGTATGTGTGCACGCACACACACACACTTACATACACAGACATGCTTATTTTCCATAAGAATCAATGCACATTGTATTTTTATAAACTTTTTTTTATTATAAAATGACTGGGGGCATTGTTGACATTTGGTAGGAGTGGGAGTGTTAAACATCCTGCAATTCCTGAATAGTCGTATACAATAATGAATCACACTGTTCAAAATATAATAGCATCTGCTTTGAGAAGCAATGGCATATGCCAATCCAGGCACTTTCTGGAAATCAGAGGTAGGGTCAGTTCCATCCAGTTACCATAAATACCATGTGTATTAGGGAGACACTCTGAATGTTCACTACATTGATCAAAGAAATTTTGAGAAATACAAGAAAGTACAAAGAAAAAATAAAATCAATTAGCATTCTTCTTTTTAAAACATGTTCTTCTGTCCACTTTCATGACATCACACTCTCCTAGCCATTCTGTTTGCATAGGATGCTCTTTTGGAAACTTCTTTTTTTTTTTTTTTGGTTGGTTCCCTGAGCCGGGATCAAACCCAGGCTGTGGTGGTGAGGGCGCCGAAGCCTAGCCACTACTCCACCTCTTTTGGAAACTCTTTGTATCTCTAATTCTTCTAGATTTTTAATGAAATCCATTTCTTTTCTTTTCTGTTGTTTTTTCTTTTCGTTTTTTGCTATATTGTCTTCCAAGGTGATCTCATCTCGTCTCATGACTGTAAGTAGAATCTACATATCAACAACTCCAAAACATTTCTTATCACTGAGATCTCCCAATCTCTCCAGAACTCTAGACTCAAAATGAAGTGTCTTTCATACATCCTTAAATTGGATGCTTAACTGGCATCACAAAATGAGTGTGTGCAAACAGAAACACTGATTTCCTTCCCCACACTCCACTTATTTTGCTTTAATTGTTCCCATCTCATATAAAGTGAAATAACCATCCTTTGCATTCTCACTCAGACCTACTCCCTAGGATTTATTCTTGATTACCCTCTTTTCCTAGATCCACATCTAATCTCTAACTAAATTCTGTCATGTCAATCTCCAAAACATGCCCTGAATGTCTCCATCTCTTTCTTTCTTTAGTATATTCATCATGATTGGAGTCTCCATAATTTGTTTACTAGACCACTGCAAAAGTCTCCCTGCCTCCTATAGTCTACCTTGCAAAGAAAAATCTAAGAAGCCTTAGAAAAACAATAGTCTTATCACATCAGTCACACACTTTGAAAAAAAAAAAAAAAAAAAAAAGGAACCAGTGTATTTGCAATTTAAATGGAAACTCCTTACCCTGGCTTTCAAAAGAATCTAGCTAGAGGCTGCCTACCTCCACAACTTCACCAGGTTTATCAATGCTGGCCTTTTATTTCCTTAACTGTGTCAATCTCAGGACTCACATAGCCTATTTGCACTAGTTTGTTATTTCTCATGCTTGCAATCCTATTTCTTTTTAAATCTTTGCATGGTTTATTTATAAATCATCTCAAATGACACCTGCTCAGGGAGAATTTTTCTGACAACAAACTCTAGAACATTTAGAAGCCACTTTTTATCACATTGTAGCTGTCATAATACTTTTTATTACATTGTAGCTGTCGTAACACTTCATCTATCTTACCCCTTCTTTCTTTACTCCCTCTCCCTCTTTCTCTCTGTTTTATTATGTCTCCATTTACCATAATGTAAATTATATGAGTATGGACTTAGTCTAACTTGTTCACTTGAGTATGTCTGGAAATTAGAACAGTCCCTGAAATAGAGTAAGTACCCCACAAATATTGGTTGAATAATGAATAAATCAGTTCTGTCTGCCTCTTGAAAAAAAGAACGTAAAAGCACTTTAGTGTGCATTGTTTTAGTCTTTTTTCTATGCATACAACAGTAATTTAAAATATTTTAATCCATTGTTTGACCTCATTAATTCATCATAGATCTCAAAATCTAATTACACAGCAGGAATCTTGAGAGTTATTCATGTAATTCTACATCCTCTCTTTCAAGGAGCTTAATATTTGGGCATGGATAAGAAGACACCACACATTACAATCTGAAAGTTAACAAAACATATATCATTATATCAAATGACTTGTCATAAGACAGTATCTAATCAAGTTCCAAAAAAGACAAGCTTTATAGAAGTTCAGAGAAGGGGAAATTCTTAATGAACTAGATGAATAGTGAGGCACTGGTTTGATGCTGGGACAGATAGGGTGTAAGACAACAGGAAGACAGAATAGTAAGGTAATAGAGGCAGAATGAGGATGCATGGTAGAAGGTAGTAGGTGCCAGACTGTGTTGCTTGGACTTAGGTTGGCAATAAGGAAAGCTTTTAAGTAGAAAGTTACATAATGAAGATAGATCTGATGGTAGTATAAGAAAAAAAATGAGGAGTAAATATTAGAGGCAGAAGAATCTGTTTGAAAATTTTCTTTAAAAGAGGCAATCATGAGACAATTAGGACCTAGACTAGGATCACGCTAATGCCAAGCAAAAGGATGATGAGAGAAAAAGAAAAGTTAACTATATTAGGTGATGAATGTTTTAATTAAACTCATTTTGGTTATCACTTTACAAAGTATATGTGAAATTTCTTGAAATTTATGTCACTTTGCATCAATAATCTTATTTGATTTTTAAAGTTTGTGACAATCTACAAAAGTTGTGGATAGCATTCTGATTATTTTCATATCAATATGACAATCAAAACATTTTAAATGACAGCAATAATTGAAAGGCAAGTTTAATGAGTGACACAATTATTAAAGATCAAATTGCAATCCTTGTTCACCTAACCATTCTTCACAAAAAAATTATGAATTTTTATCTTTTCAATAGTATAGGTATAGTAAACTAAATATCACACATCTTCCCTTGAACATCTGAAATAAGATAAAAATTAGTCACAGGATCATTTACCCAATGTATTCAGTATACCTCAAATAGACTTCAAAATTTATAAATCACGAAAATATGAAATATATAAGCCTTGTGTTTACTTTCTGTGTGGAAGTGTAGCTTAAAATGTTATTTAGCCCTGGAGAAATTGAATAAAAGGTATAGAATCAGTTGTAAATCAACTGTGTCCAACTCTCTGTAATACTTGCTTTGAATCAGAATGTGGAACAGTCATTAGTGTACGCTATTGTTCTGTACAGTCTTCTGTGAGGTTCTTATGAATAAATTATCATTTGACTTTAGACTTCTTTAGAATGATAAATAAAACAGAATCAGAGAATGAAATGAGAACTATTTTAGGTTCAGAATATGAGTCAAGGATTGCCATTCTCCCTTACATCTTTACTTTTCTCACATATTTTATCCATCCTTTGGAGATAAAACAACACCAAAAATAACAGATCACATAATTTGCTTTTATTATTTGTGCTATTTTTTTCCTAAATGAGTTTATGGAGAAGTTTGAGAAAGGAGGCCATTGATCTTATAAGAGAACATATAACAGCTCACTTTATTCCAGGGAAGTCTTAGGCATTGTTAGTCTAAGCTTAAGCCATCTTTAATAAAGGGGGAGTTTTTTAAATTAATTGATTAATTTTTTACTTACAGTTGACATTCAATGTTATTTTATATTACTTTCAGGCGTACAACATAGTGATTAGACATTTATATAAGTTACAAAGTGATGGCCCTTTGTAAGTCTAGTACTCATCCGACACCACACATAGTTATTTCAATATTATTGACCGTATTTCCCATACTATCGTTTACATCCCCATGACTATTTTGTAACCACCAATTTGTACTTCTTAATTCCTTCACTTTTTCACCTAAGTGCTCAACCGCCCTCCCACCTGGCAACCATCAATTTGTACTTTGTATTTATGAGTCTGTTTTGGCTTTCTTTGTTTTGTTTTTTAGATTTCACATGTAAGTGAAATCATACAGTATTTGTCTTCCTCTTTCTGACTTATTTCATTTAGCATAATACTCTCTGGGTCCATCAATGTTGTTGCAGATGGTAAGATTTCATTCTTTTTTATGGCCAAATAATATTCTATTACATATATATGTGTAACATCTTCTTTACCTAATTGACTCTTGATGGGCCCTTAACCCTAACCCTAATGCTAACATTAACTCTATAACCCCGAACCTAACCCTAACCTTAAACTTAATCCTAGCCCTTACTTTAACTATAATCCTAATTCTAACCCAAATTTAAACACAAAACCTAACCTCAAAGTGACTCTAACCCTAATTGTAACCTTAATTATAAACTCAACTTTAACTCAAATCCTAACCCTAACCTACATTCAGAAAAAAGTGGGAACATCTCTTGAGTTTTTTATATATTAATACTTCAGAACTACTGTAGACCCTTCCCCCTCTCCAAAAAAAGAAAAGAAGTTAATAAACGTGGGTTGAAACTCTGAAAGACGAACAATGCCATTATTTCCCCAGACACTGGTTTGTTTTCAGGTAGATCTGAGAAGAAGAAATCAAACTATATTCCAAATTTATATAGTTTACATTCTGTGATACCAAGATGAGTGAAAGTGTTGCCAAGCATGAAATTTGTCTACAAGCTACTAATTCTACAGCTATTTTCTCATGCAGGGGAGCAACTTCAAGATGATGAAAACAATAAGAAGTGCAGAAGAAACATTAATTATTTTTACATACTTATTGTTTTTGAATATGATATATGTCGATTCATACCTATTTAAATCCTATTCTGTCTGGAGGCAAATTATATAAGAGACATTCTCATTTTTAGGATATAAGAATTTTAGAGTTTCAGTGATCTACCCAAATTGTATTATTCAAATCTCCTGGGGGACTATAAGGTCCCTAGAAATTAAGTGGCTTGCCCAAGTCATATACTTGGCTGGTAGTAGAGTCAGACTAAAATACTTCAACCATATGCAAAAAAACTATTTCTTATATCAATAACTTTCATCTTCTTTTCAAAAAAATCACTATCAACTACTAGTATGTACTCAAGGTAATTACTTAATTTTTCCCTCATTAAACATGCATATGTAAAATAAAGTTTTCAATTTCTATTGATCTTACACTAAAATTTCATGTGTATCTGATTAACTACTAAAATGTGAATTTTTAAAACTTTGCTGATTATAAAAATATTTAAACCTTGTAAAAAACCTTATAAAAATTTTATGACTACCACATATGACACAAATATTTGGTTTTGTTTCCAAAGTACCATGAAAGTACTGTTAAAATATAACTATTAAATATTTTTAGTTACTCCTTACACATATTCCAAAATGAAACAGGGCACTGATAGTATAATAAGAAAACTTTTTCTTTTTTGGACTTAAGACTTTCAAGGCAATCTAGCAGAAAATTTCCATGGTCTGGGAGGCTGAGTTTTAGCTTTATTAGATCTCTCCCTCCTCTTTCATTGTAATATTCTCTACCAAATTCAAAGAGTACTGTGTATGAGATCTATATAGACATATATAGACAGGTAGGGCAGCAGGTTTCAAGCTCAGAAAAAGAAAAAATATATTTTTTAAGAAATAGAAATGAAAGTTTAAGACAGTCTAGCATGAGGCTGCAAGCAGCCTAAAAGCCTCTGGTGTTATATGCTCCATTTAGTCAACCTACAGAGAACAGATACATGGCATTAATCATTAAATGATACAACTAACAGAAAATGTTTACCTCCTGCATGATTCTCTTTTACTCTGTTTCCCAACATCTTCCAGTGAATGCCTATTATTCATCCAGATTACTTGTGCAGAAGTTAACACAGGGTCTGCCAAATTGTAGGTACCCAATACAGTTATGCTTCCTTCTCATCACAGTATGGGAAACCTAGAGATGACCACTGCTTGAGTTTTACCTAAATGGCACAAGAAACTACAGAAATTCTCTATGGGTCATAAAACTACAAGTCATAATCCACATAATCTGGAAGGTGTCAGTTTGCAGGAAACTCAAATAATTGGGGTAACATTTTCACTACTGAAAACCTGGTAAACATTGAAAAAATTGAAATCCATGTTTAACTCCACATTAAACGTGTCCTGAATGAAACGAAAAGTAGTTCCTGTAGGAACTCATTCCCATTCTCATTTCTGAGCTAATTGATTAACCTTGCTTGTCTGTTTCTCTGACAATTCCCACCCATTGTACTAGGAGATCTAGGTCTTCCCTCTCATTGCCTCTCTTTTTCTACTCTCTTTCAATGATTTTTGCAACCATCTACCCTTTCTAAGCAAGTATAGGGCCATGTAAAATGAGTGTAGTGCATGATCATTTGGTGGTTTTCACTCTTCCCTTTGCATGTATGTACCCAATACAGTTTCCTTTTCCTTTGAGAAGTGCCTTTTCCCCACACTTAGTCCATATAATTTAGGTTGGCCTGGCCCTACGTCTCACTTTTTCCACTCTCCCTTCTCCAGCATTCCCTTCTCCTCAGTCCAGGAATGCACATGTGGCCCAAACCGAACATCATATTCTATCTTTCTGGAAACAATGAATGGGTCAGAGATATGTATTTGATTTGACTCTAAGTTACACATTCCTTCTTGGACTCCACTTTAACCCTTTCACTGCATTAATTGACTTCAAGTTTTTTTTCTTCAAAATATGTCAAAAAGCCACAAAATGTAAAAGGTTGATATTTTGACTAGTGTATGCATTTAATAATAACATTTTGAACTGTTTGGTACACAAATGACATTTTTATTTTAAGTTTTTGTTATGTAAGAATAAATTTACCACTGTACTGAATTTTAGCCCAAAATACTCAAAACATACTAAGTGGCATCCATTAGATTTAAGTATAGATAAATTAGAATCTAATGACATTGATGACAAAAAAATTATTACAAAGTGTTACACAATATGGCATAAAAAAACTTTGTTTTTGATAGTGCAAGCTGCAGGAAAACATATTTAAAAAGCTTGTAAATGGAGAAAAGTCTTTAAAAGAGTTTCACACTGAATAATAAAGATTTTTTGAGCTCATAGGGTAAACTCAAATGCTGCAGTCAGCAGATGAAAATATTCATTTCGATATATTCAAATGCTGCAGCAAAAGGGTTTTGCAATTTAGTTTTCCTATTAATAAAAAATTCAAAATCATGTTGTAAGAACTTTTTCAACAGGAATTAATTAGTCAAGTACTTTTATGTTGAAACTGCCCTTACTCTAAACAATCTTTTGGGGTCTACAGTCTATTTTGTGCCAATATATCCTTGAAAAGAAAATGAGGGCTGTCCGGAAAGTATCCAGCCACACACTGTTCTCATTATATTGGCAATGGCTGGATTTCAGACAGCCCTCTGTATCTAATTACTCCTTTGGTAAATAATACATTATTAATAGCTGCCTTAGTAATTGAACCTGTTATTTTATTATTTGGTGCATATGTTCATACCATCTGAAAACACAAAAATCAATTACCTAACAGAACTCCAGTTAAATTAACAAAGATTTAAAATGAGAGTTGGTGTACAAAACATGTTAAATCGGGCACACAGGTTTTTTGGTTTTTTTTTTTAACATAGAATTTCAGAAACTGCCAGAAGTAAGAGTTTGAAGGATATTGTAAATCACGTGTTATAGTTATTTATTCATTATCATATTTAGTACTAAAAAAATATTGCATAACTTGAACTAAACAAAATTTCTGCCCCAGACTACTGTGTTTAAGAAAATAAAGGTCACAGAGGGAATGTTGAGTATATCCAGTATGTAAATATAGAGTTATTTGCATTTCTTAGAAGAAAATAAAAAACTAAATCTTATTCATGCAAAAGAAATTAACATTTTAATTTTTTAACTTTCTATAAAAATAGAAAACTTAATTTTATTATGATTTCTTTACACAATAAATTTTATAGAGGATATATTTAAAAGTAATGTGATACATGGTATACCTAGAAAAGATTAAGGCTTTTTTGTAAGAGATATTTATTTTTTCTAGGCAGCAGCTTTTTTTCTGTCTATAATAGAGTCTCTAGAATTCAGGATTCTCTATCAGCTTAAAAGAGTCTTTTTTTCCTCTGTAAATCCAATAGGAAGGTTTATTTATTGAATTCATAACCTGGAATGAAAATCAAATGTGATTTATATAGAATAAAACATATAAATCAAATTATAAAAGATATAGTCCATATATAATCTTTATCCTTTGTGAATTAGGAAATTGTATTGGTCTCAACTTCATTTTTATGCTCCGTTTTACTACATGATAGTCATTAATAACTGTGGTCAAGTAGTTTCAATGAAGTAGTGCATCCAGTTATTCATTTAGCAAATATTTATAGAGTACCCATTATGTGCCAGGCTGGATATACAGCTGTAAACAAACAGATGAAGTCTCTATTCTAAAGGAGCTTGCATGTGAGTAGAGGAAGACAAACAATAAATAACAATTACACAAAATCAGAAAACACTAAGTACTCTGGAAAAACAAAAAGCAGAATATGAGGTGTGCTGGTTAATTGTTGCTCAACTTGGCTTGGCCATGATTTGCAATTTTTGGTCAAACACCAGTCTAGATGTTTCTGTGAAGGTTTTCTAAAGATGCTATTAATATTTAAATCAGTAGACTTTGAATAAAGCAGATTAAACTCCATACTGTGGGTGGGCCTCATCCAATCAGTTGAAGGCCTTAAAAAAAATTGAGGTCTCCTGAAGAAATTCTGCCTCTAGACTGTCTTTAGATTAATGATGGAACAACTCTGCCCTGGGTCTCCGCCTGCTTGCCTATCCTATAGATTTTGAACTTTACAGTCAGCCTCACAAGCACATAAGCCAATTCCTTAAAATTAATCTGTCTTTCCTCTCTCTGTGTCCCTGTAACTCTATCTCCCTCTCTATATGTACACACACACACACACACACGTATACATATATATTTTAATAGAATTGTATTTTATTTTATAAAGTATAAAACATTATTTATGCATATATGTATTTATGCATATATGCATATATATGCATATATATACATTATTTATGTATATATATATATATACACATATACATATATATATATATATATGAAGGGTCATGGTGAGAAAGCGATTGCTAATTTACATAAGGTAATAACATCTCATTTAAGTAAAGACCTACAGGAAATGAAA
>PVJL010004640.1:49525-125207 GCA_004026885.1 Lyroderma lyra
GCTGTTCACAGTGGCCAAAACATGGAAACAACCAAAGTGCCCTGCGACAGATGACTGGATAAAGAAGCTGTGGTACATATACACAATGGAATATTACTCAGCTGTAAGAAAAGATGAAATATTGCCATTTGCGACAAAATGGATGGAACTAGAGATCATCATGCTAAATGAAATAAGCCAGACAGAAAAAACAAAGAACTGCATGATTTCACTCATGTGCGGAATATAAAACTGAAAGCAAAGAAAAAAAGAAATGAACAAACAAATAACCTATGGACACAATCAATAGTTTAATGTTTATTTGGGGACGAGTGGGTTAGGGAGGGGAGAAAGGGGAGGGGATGGGAGAGGAGCGGGGGAAGCTAAATATAAGGTGATGGAAAGAGAACTCACACTGGGTGGTGAACTTATTATACATCAAGTTGACAATGCACTGTAGAATTGTATGCCTGAAACCTATGTAATCCTTGCTAACAGATGTCACCCCAATAAATCTAACAATAAAAATGAATTAAAAAAAAAAAAAAGGAATGAGCTAAGTAGAGTGTTATCCAAGATGAGGTCAACAGGTAAGGGAAGGGGCTGGTCTCACAGATCCCTAAAGGATATACAGGGCCTGGCAGAAGTAATGCCCTTTTTTTTGTGAGCTGGTAATCTATACCAAATCTTTTATTACAAAATCATAAGCATGTAATTCTGTACAATATTTTAACTATCAATATTCAATAAAGGGCATTACTTCTGCTGAACCCTGTATATAAAACCGAGGTCATCCTACAAATAGCCTTGCCTGAAAACATGCTGGATACCTTTTTACATGAGCCAAATGCCCCTCATAAATCCCAGAATTATTTAATACATGATCTATAGTCAGGTTTGAATGAATTTATTATTTATTATTAGTCTCCCAGGCTAACAGAGCCTGGTCTAAGTAAATTCAAGAGCTCATATATTGGGAACAAGAATGATGAAAATGTCCCCAGAAGTGTATGGGAGTCATGCTAATGGGCCATTGGCCAGTGTAGAGCCCATCCTGCAATTAAATCCCAGAAAGGTTTGCTTTCAGAGTTAAACAGAATTAAATGAAACAGGGAAAGGGAAGTTCCTAATTCATAGGTGGTCAGTAAAGAGTAGCACCATTATTATCTTATTATTGTTACACGTTTTTGTTGTCCTTAAGATAGTACAATGCAAGTAGTTCACATTGAGGTCAATAATATAAATGAGGTCCCAGCGCTAACTTCTGGCCTGGTTTGTCCCAATGGCCTTATAGATTAGAAATTAGGTCTCTTGGTTTCCTCTGGAAGAGAATATTTAAAAGATTATTTCTGTTTAACAGTCTTTTAGCCTGTATCTTGGAAAGAAATCATTGGAACATAAGAAGATCTAGACAGATTTAAGGGACAGAGTAAGATTCTAAGACAGAGAAATATTCCTTAGGCTTTTGCAAAAGACTCAGAAATAGTGTGTGTCTCTGATAAGGTTAGTGATTTCTTTTCTAATATGCTCTAAATTTCTTAAAGTGGATTTTTAAAAATCTTTTGAGTAGAACCAGTTTGAGAAAGTAGGAGAAGAGGATTCAGGATTGCTTTACTCAGCAGTTTAGTCCTGCAGTATGGGAAAGTCAAACAATGAAATGCTGTATAGTCACAATTCATTTTTAAATTATTACGCTATAGTTAAGTTGTGTGTTTACTTTGTGTAAACCAGGCTAATTAACAGGGCATGATTTGTTCTATAGTTAAAAGTACTCTATGTTTACTCTGTGAAACCAAGCTAATCAACAGTAAATTATTTGTAAGTTTTCCTCTAAAAATTGCCGATAATTATTATGGAAAATAATTTAACTTAATCTTCATATATCAATTGTAAATTTTTAAATTATGTAAATTTTTCTATTATCTTTTTTCTCATTAATTGGTCACAAGCTAAAAATGACGAATTGTTATAAAATTAGGGGAAACTGGGTAATTATGACATTTCTTAATTATGCTAAAGAACTCCCTGAATCATAAACTAATTTTGCTAAACTATAGATATGATTGATCTGTTTTGGACTCTATATTCCAAGAACATGGTAAAGAGGAAAATAAAGATTGCCATGTGGGAATTAATTGTGAATTCACCCATAATGAAATGAAGCAGAGATATGCCAAGTGACTTAGTGTTATATAATGGGTCCCAGGCCAAAATATAATACTCTAAAGAAAAACTTTGTAATGTGGAAGGAGGGTGAACAAACTAGGAAACCTGAAAAAGAGGTAAGGTGGAGAGCATACACTGTGCACAGGTCATTCCTGCCTTAAGATGGACTGTCCTAATCCAATTTATCTGGCATCTGTCTTCACGGCAAATGTACATCTATTGTCAAGGCTATCGTATATATTCTATGTCACCTAATATATGATTCACTCATATAATTTCCTTTGCTCTAATTTCATATTCACCAAGCCGCTATTTGATTATAATCTGGTATTCCAGACATACAGGAAAAGTGGATATTATGCCAGTGTGAGCCTATCAATACTAGCAATCATTGTAAATAATAAATTGTGATTCTGCCTTACACATTATATCTTGTGAGCCTGAGTAATATAGGTTTGCTCCTAAAAGAAGTATGACCCTCCAGAGGCTTGTAGATCAAAGTCTTGATCCTGCAAAGCAACAATCTAGCCTCCAGTCTGTGGTGGATTTACCAAGATTAATGCCTCTTTGCAATGTTCCTTGGTAGCCTCCTGCTGGTTTCTCTGGGTGACAAGCACCTCTACAACTTAAAACATCTACACAGTATATTAGCAGTCTACATTAGAGCAGTAAATTAAATAAACATGCATATTAATATAACTCTGAATTCATGATTACCAATTGCAATTCGGCCCTCACGACTGTCAGATATGCCCATGCTTCTCTAATGAGCTCATTCTACCAGTCTCTAAGCAAAATATGTCTCATCTTCGTCACTTCCCACAAACATCATGCCCCATTCCTCATCAGTCACTTTCAGTGGATGATCTTCTCTTACAGTTCCTAACAAAAATGGAAGATATCAGAAATGTACTCATCTTCCCATAACTTAATCTGCAAATTTATCTGAACCTGCAATTATTTCAGGAGAAGGAGTCTTCTATTTCATTCTCAGAGTACTAGCCTTTCTATCAGGGGTCAAATCTAGCATGTGTACTTGGATTCCATCCCAACCTGCATTCTTAGAATTTTCGTCCCATCAAGTATCCTGCCTCCTTTATATCAATCTCTGATGGCTCTAGCAGGGACTTCCTATCAACATCTAATTATGCTTTCTTTCAAGTTAAAAAACAGTAGAAACAAATCAACAATAAACTTATCTCCGCTCCCCGTATCTCCTATCAAGCCATCACCCTTTCTCTCTTCTTACCGTCACAGCCAAGCTTCTCCAAAGGGTCGACCTTGGCCATTCATTCTTGAGATGGAAAATAATAAAAGGAGGAAACCTCTTAGGAATGTGAGGAAGAACCTTTTACAAAAAAATTCGAACATGTTTATTTTGAGATGCCTATGAGACATTAAATGGAGATGCTTGGTAGGCATGTGAAAAAAAGGGATTGGAGTTCAAGAAATAGAATGAAGAGGGATAAGTGCAAATGTTTTGTCCTGGTAAATTTTTGAAAGCCTGAAATTAATAGCATCATCCAGGGAAGGAATGTGTAGTATGTAGTAGTACATAGTAAGTTGGCCTGATACCCAAGAATTCCAAAAATGCAAGGTTTTGTAGATGGCATTTGAAGCCTGGAAAAGGATAAGATCATCTATAGAAAACATAAAGATTCTAAAGACAGGCAACTCAGGATCAAGTTCTGGGCCCAGCAAATTTTAAAGGCTGAACAGAAAAGAAGGCACCAACAAAAATACTGGGCAGAGTAGCCAATGAAGTATAAATACACCTGGGAGACTAATGTTTCAAGGACAAGAGAAGAAGGTGTTTCATCTGTGGAAGGAAGGAAGGAAGGAAGGAGAGATGGGGGGAGGGAAAGAAGGAAGGGGAAAAAAAGGAAGGAAAGAGAGGAAAGAAGGAAGACAGAAGGGAGAGAGGGTATTGTGGTTTGGTTTGTGTCCTCAGAAAGGATATGTTGAACTTGTAATCCCGGGTACCCATGAATGTGACCTTACTGGAAAATAGGGCCTCTGCAAATGTAATAGAGTTAAGATGAAGTCATACTGAATTAAAGTGGATAGATTGATTAGAAGGGGAAATTAAGACAGACTCAATGGGAAGACAACCATGTGAAAAAGAGGCAGCAGCTGATGTGATCACGATACTGTAAGTCAAAGATTGCTTCTAGGAAGAGGCAAGGAAGGATTCTTTTCAAGAGCCTTAGGAAGGAGTGTGGCCTTGCTGACAACTCGATTTCAAACTGCCCACCTCCAGAACTGTGAGAGAATAAATTTCTATTGCTTGAAGCCTAAGAAGGTGATAATTCGTTAGGTAGCATTAAGGATCCAATATAGCAATGGAAGAATGTGAAATTAACATTCACAGTCCATCCACATTAATACAAAATTTCTCTCTCTGCAGGGAGGAATATAAGGTTTTACTGAATTTCTTGTATACAATTATGTATTGTGTTTTCTTGGCATTGATTTTCTTCAAAAATTCAAAATATTTTATAGTCTATGTTAATTTAAATGTAGAAATTTCTGCTTTATGTCCTCAAAATAGACAGAACTCATATTGCAAAATAAACTATGTATGTGACTCAGGGGAAGGAGAGTATGAACTCTATATTCTCTAGATACTGAACACATTTTATTTTTCTTTTGTATATCAGCCATGCCACGTTTCATAGACTTTATGAAACCCCATGTGTTTTGCAAGTGCTCAAGGAGAATTAGAGTATAAAATGATCTTATAGAAAATAACAATAATTATAGTTTTCTTTGATATTGCCTCTCATCTTCCATGTGGAAGAACTAAAATCACATATAGTCACAGAAATGACTGGTTCTGAATATGTGTTCTAACAAAATAAAATTTGATGTAGTTTTTAAAAGTTTATATCCAGAGCAATAGTCATTTTCACAAAGTAGTATGTGTTTCTGGTTATAAGTGAAATGCATGTCCATTAGATGCAATTTGGAAATCCAGATAAGTACAGAGATGAAAATTATGATCCTCCACAATTCCTACCATTCAAAACAGACTATTATTCACACTGAAGTATGTCTCTTAGTATTTTATCTATGCACGCAATTTTCACTATGGTTTAGGCCATGTATATTTACTTTGGAGCCCTGTTTTTCATTATTGCATTATAAGAATTTTTCCACATTGCAGAAATATTTTTAATTGTGTTTAATGGTGCAACAATATTCTATGGTTTAGGGCTCTCAAATTTATTGAACTACTTTCTTTGTAACACATTTATGTTTTCTTTTCTTACATTATTAAGCACGCTGTGATGAGCATACTGAAAGACATTTCAGTGCCCACATATTTAAATACTTTTTAAATATGTAGAATTGCTGCATCAATAATAATGTGTTGAATAAGAAGCATATTAACATTAAAAGTAAAAAGCAGAAATATGAAAAAATAACGACTATTATTTTGAGAAGCAAATCTATATCCCCTAAAGTTTTACCAAAATCAATGTTAATCATTAGCTCTGATTAATGAAGAATTTCTGGCAAAGACCTAAGATATTCCCCCACCCCCATCTCAGAATAGCAGGGCAGAATACTCAGGAATCTACAGGCACTCACGGATGAAATATTGTCACCTTCCATAAAATTAGGAAATGCCATTACACATGGAGTCAAGAGCGTGCCACTAAAATTACAATTGAAATTGGCTCTCACTTCTCTTGGTACCAGAGTAAGCCACTCTGGTGAGATGATTAAATTATTTGTGCAGGAAGAACTATGAATATGTGTATATGATCATACTATGGACTTTCATATCCATTGAGGAGTGTTTTTAATTATAATCCCTGAGTGATCATTTTGCAAACAACATAACTTGTTCAATTTGAAAATGCATGAAGGACCTTGGAAAAATCACTTGAAAAAAGAAATTAATGATTTGGGGACAAATGGGAAAAATAGGAAAGTAGTATGGATTCACTTTTAAAGTTACTGTTATTATCATTATAAATGAGTAACTGGTTATCATAATTTAAATATTTAGAATTGTCAATTCTTACAGATTTTATCTACTGTAATACTACATTTGAAATTGAGTTTTCTAATCTTTTTCCCCCAAATTTTTACATTAGAGAAGAGAAAGTGCCAATAACATATCAGTTTTACTTCAGAGTTTATAAAATCTTCATGTGAGGAAAATCATTGAAGCAGTACTGTGGGGATATTACATTCTGGTTGTTGTTAATAACTTGTGTGTAATATTGGAATATTCAACAAATATAGCATATCAAATCCATAATCTTTGCCAGAGGGGTTGACAGAGTGTTTTTTTCCACCATCAGTCTAATAAAGTTGACCAAAACAAGGCTAAATTCATAAAATATCACAGAACTAACTTTCCAGTCTCCTGTAAAATGTTTTTTAAGCAATTTATTAGTTTGTTTCCAATCTGAAATGAAAGAATATTTATCTGATCTTTGGAAATATTTAAAATGGTAAGATTTAACATAAACTATAGTCCATAAGTGAAGAAATATCTTTTGCAGAAAACTTTGATGATTTATGTGATACGATTGACATTAACATAAAAAGAGTCTAGTAGACTGGAAACCAAACAGGTATTACATCTTTTTTTTTTTCATAGTTTTATCAAAAAAGAAAGAAGCAATTGTTTTTTAATGGCAACTATTATGTTGATAGAAACTTTAAAATCTACTTATTTCCTTAGGTGTAGTGTTGCTATAAAAAGGTCTTTCATAACATTTGATAAATA
This sequence comes from Lyroderma lyra, assembly GCA_004026885.1. Classification (NCBI taxonomy): domain Eukaryota; kingdom Metazoa; phylum Chordata; class Mammalia; order Chiroptera; family Megadermatidae; genus Lyroderma; species Lyroderma lyra. The sequence continues at coordinate 56,418 of PVJL010004640.1, forward strand.
ATAACCTCAACTATTCTGATTTAAAATCTATTGACTTCAACAGTGACACAGTTTTAAAGCTCTTTTTCACTACCCTTGTCTTTTTTCTTTAATTGCTGTTGTTGTCATATCTACTATTCTTTTTATTTTTTAATCTGGATGTTTATTTTGTGACATTTGATCCTCTAAGCTCAAAGTTTTAAACAAAATCTTTTAAATAGAAGCTTGTAATTTTCTCTCATTTGATTGGGTTTAATCATAATTGAACATGGCCCACATTTAATTTTACCCTATAGATTTGAGTTCTTTTTCTTTCAGCTGTCATATGGATAAGATTGTATTTCTGACTGTCCACAAATGGAAAAAAAAAAGATTCTACTTAATTCCTCTTCTCATATTCCCCACCCATTTTTATTAAGTCCTTCAAGTAAACAAAACAGGGGCAGCCTTTGATTATTCTTTCATTTCACTTGGCTAAATTTACTTTGTCCTTTAGGGAACTCCTGAAGTTTTTACCTTTCTTCATGCACCAATTGCTTGGAAAACTTCACACGTGTTTCAATGCTACCATTTTGGTTCTTGCAGATTTCTCCTTCATGCTTATCCATCAAACTTTCAGGTGGATAAAATACCTATGTAAAAATAATCTTTTTCCCATTAAAATCATCATTTAATTCATTACTTGAGTCAGTATTTCAAATTGCATAACTACTGCCATTTTTTCATTCTAAAGTTGTTTTTAATTGTACTTTGACCGTTCTTTTTTTCTAATACATTTTGTTTGTTCTGTTTTTCGCTCAGTACGTATTTCATTTACTTTCCTCATGACTACGTACTTAATCCTGTTTAAAAAATTAAGATCATTTAGATGATAGAAACAAACTTTAGTTAATGCTTCTTGAAATAGACTACTTTTGAAGAATTGTCAAATGCAGCAAATAAAGAATAAAGAACAAGGAAGAGACAAATACAAAATATCTGATCGACTAGGGCCACATAATCAACCTTGTTTGGAGTGAGAAGGAACAAAGAAATAAGTATAGAGCTCAGAGTTGGCTTGGTATTTGGGGACTGGCTACCTGGATACACTGCTTTACTGGTCAAGTAGAGCATTTACAGGGACAGTGAAGTTATTTAAGTTTTAGTCTGCTGATGTGGCACCCTGAGCAGAAGTGGTCCATCTTAGGCCTAGAAATTTATTTCAACAGTGTCCCTCTTTTGATCATCATCTTGACCATTAAAGAGGTTTAATCTTAGCCTGACTCTCACCATTGCCTCTTTGTGTCTAGTGCAGGATTCACAAGACAGAATGTCAGGCTCCTATCTTTAGAGCTGATTATGTTCTTCTATTCTCTTCGTGATTCCAGTCAGAAAGACACCTTCTATTAACTGGTTCATGGCTGCCCACATACATTTAAGACTTTTGAGAAAATGCAATGTATTAAGGAGATAATAACATTTATTAGCAACAAAACAATACCCATGATTTGCTCCTAAGCCAGGATTCCCATGGCCCAAATCAGCTACAATCAATTAAATGAAGAAATGTCCTGAAGAGGACACTTCTTTAAGCCAGTAGGGCATTTACGTATTTCACGTAACTGTGTGTTCACTTGCTCAGAAGTGTTTACCCAGAAAACTTGTTCCAGAGAAACTGAAGCACTGGAAATCAGGGAGAACATTGGAACAAGCAGAAGAAACTTCAGGATCATCAGCATGGTTGTTAGATTTGGAAAGTCTTGTTTTCAGGTGTGTTTCTTGAATGAATGATCTTGTCAAATTGGAACGTTCTCCATTACAGCCATTGAAATTCTAGGTTGTCTTAGTAAGATTTTCCCCATTTTGTAGATATACACAGCTTCAGGGACTACAGATCTTAGACATACTAAAAGCAGGTGTGCTGGAAGGTGGCACAGTTCTTTAGCTAAGCCTTAGGTCTCTTGGAGCCAAATTAATACCTAAGAGAGAGGTGCTGCCTGGTTGGGAGTTTTGTGTGGTGTTTTTCATTGTACCTCATTGCTCAAAAATTATCTTGAGATTGGTAGGTGACCTAGTGTTAATCTAAACCATTCTTTGACCAATTTAGCATGGGAGACTTAGAGTTAGGTGGCAAACACTCTAAGAGCTTTTAAATGCTGGACCTGTGCCCACCAATTTTGTGGCTTTGGCTTCTAAGATTCTCATTAGCAATAAATCTATTATTTCTTTCATGAGATTTCTGCATAGTGGTGTACACCCTGATGGCTTTTAATAGTCTGACTTATGCCTACTTAGATTTTGATTTTGAAGGTCAAAATAGTCTGAATTTCTTGTCTTAGTTTATGTCCGGAAGTCCTGAAGCTATTTGTGTTGTGGACTTAGCTCAAGGATTTGTGAGTTCCCTAATAGCACTCATCATTGAGGACTCCCAATGTAACTATCCCCAAACGTTTCTGAGACCCCAGAAACTTTCCGGGAATATTAACAAACCCTGGAACCTTTCTGGGATGCCAGAACTTTTCTGGGACATATATACATGTATCTATATATCTTTTCTCTTTTAAGTGAAGTTTGTTTGGATCAAAGAGCTATATTCAAGGGAGCAGAGCTCAAATCCAAGAGTGACTTACCCACAGCCCTTGGTAATAACAAGAGGAACAATAAACCCAAAGGCCTCAATGGGTCCCTGGCCCGTGTGTTTTTGCCCTTGGGCTGTTAGCTGTCTGCTTCAGATCCCATTCCTCCTTGCCGAAACACGTTTTTTTGTTTTGTTTTGTTTTTCAAAATCTCATTATTTTTATAAATATACTATGAAGTCCCCTAATAATTAAGCCTTATTAAACAAATGTTTGACAGTATGTTTTATCCCTCCTTATTTATAGATATAAACAAAATGACAATGCTTACAATGAAAGTAATAAAACATAATTATTATTGATGATAATAATAACTTATGTTTGTTTTAGAGATCTGAAAGCTTTTCAATCATGACAGTTGCATCATAATTGGCATACAAAGCATTTATGCCCTAATCTATATAAATAAAATTCCCATTTACTAGCTGTTACAGCATCACTTGAAAATAGTTGGACAGATTTTCACCAAATTTGGCATGTATGTTTGTGATGATCTGACTTGAGACAGAAAGTAATAATTGTTCAACATGTCCAATGGCGAGGGCCTGGAAGGCAGCTCTCAAGAGGAGAAGCCATCATTATCTAAAAACTGCGAACAGTGTTTGAAGTTACACTGGACAGTGTCAACTGAAACACATGGAGGTAGTCCCTGCTTATCTTACTAGAGTTCAAGTTAAAGCTTTTTTCACTATTGAAAATGATAAAGGCTGTTGAAATTTTTTTTTCTGTTACCTGTATGTTTGTTTTTTAAAATAAGAAAATTTAGGTGATACAAACCGACTCCTTAATACTTCATGAAGGAGACTTTTTCTCTTGAGAACTACCAAATGGGGTAGATAAAGAATTTTAAGAAATATTGGGGTTCCCTGGTGGTGTAGTGGCTAGGCTTTGGCGCTCTCAATGCCACGGCCTGGGTTCGATTCCCAGCTGGGGAAATACCGCCCTCCAAAAAAAAACAAAAAAAAGAATAAAAAAAACAAAAACAAAAACAAGAAAGAGACAGATACAAAATAGTTGATTGGCTGGAGCCACATTTTCAACATTGTTTGGAGTGAGAAGGAACAATAAGTACAGAGGCCAGAATTAGCTCATTGTTTGAGGATTGCCTGACTAGATATGTGTTTGGCCCTCTGAATCCACTGGTTTCCCATCCACAGACTCAACGTACTGTGAATCAAATATATCTTAGAAAATTCCAGAAAGTTCCAAAAAGTAAAACTTGTATGTGCCCTGCACCAAGCACTACACTGAATATGCTTGAATGAAATGATAAGCAGTCATACTCTGCTGTAGCCTATTTGCAAATATAGGTTACATGAAAAGACTATATTTTCTATGAGGAACTTGAGGGTCTTATAGCTGTGAACCAAAAATTTTTACTCTGGTAGCTTTGCTTTAAGACAACCAAATATCCCCACCTAATGTCCATTGAGGACAAAATTTGAATGGTTATGGACCCTCATTCAGTTTATTTCAGAGCTGCCCTATTTTTTTTATTGGTGCCCATCACTCCTAATTCTCTGACACCTCTCCTACTCATGCCCCTGCTCCTGCTTTTGGGCATTTACCTTCCCTGGCTCTGACTCTTACTTTGACTCTAAGGACTTGGAAGCAGACTCATTTTTCCAGCATTTATTTCTGGGAAAATCAGGTAGATCCTCTAGGTGATTCAGTAACCTGCTGAGGGCAGGGGATCCACACCCATCTTTCATTAGTCAAGCATAATTTTTTCCAAAATTTGATTAAAAGCCTAAATAGTTATAAGTAACCTTTAATTACTACTTTCATTAATTTTAAAATAGCAATATTTTTATTGATCTAAAATAAGCTTAGAAACAGACTGGTAAGACAGATAAAAAGTGTTTATAATTATGTGCTATATAGATAGCTAAAACCTTGTTCAATATATTAATATTAATTACATCTCAAAACTCCAAAGAAATACACATTGGGTTGTGTTTTGCCATTTTGCTGGTAGTTCAGAGATTGTAAGGAGTACTGACTACTTTTGAGAGGCATTCCCCACCACTCCCCCACCCCCAAATAAAGGTGATATTGGACAATGCAATGAATTTCAGTGCATGGACGTGGGGTTATGAAAATACATGGCAGAGTTATACATCAGATTAGTTCTATGAATAAAAGCAACATGGACTAAGATTTGAAAATATATGCTTTTGAACCTGATTTTCAACCTGACTTACTTAAAGCAAAGTCTGGAAGATTTGGTGGTACTGAGGAATCTCCTCTTTGAAGGAATGACTGTCTTTTCTTCTTCTTTCTTTCATCTACTATACGTAATATAGTGTCATATATTAAGCTTATAATGATTTGCTGAATCAGTGAATAAAGACGATTATAAAGTGAGGAACAAAAGAGCCAAATGATTTGGGAGATAATGAGAAAATGAAAGAAAGCAAGCTTGGTATTCAGACTCCAATTTAATATTACATCTATTAGAACACTATGAGCAGCTTACACCTAAGCATGTCTTTGGTAAAAACTTAATAGACATATGCACTGAAGTACTAAAAATCGAGTACACGTGTTTCCATTATAAGGAGATAGGAAACACTCCCCAACAGAAAAATCATTGACCTAATTCAAAATTGTAATGTATTTCTTTCCACTTTCAAGTTTCTCTTTTCATGTTACTGCCTAAAAGTAGTCAGATACTCTACAAAGTATGTGGAATTTTTGGTAACTATGTTTAAAGCTCTACTATATTGAGCAAAGTTGATTTTCCTTTATCTTTCCTGGAGCTGAGCCAGTGGTAATAGTATATTGTATTCTGAAAAAAAAAAAAATTAAGTGAAATTATTATCAAGCTATTCATTATTAAAAGTTCAGGAACATTAAATTACCTCAGCATTATTTTATTTCTGCTTGAAAATGCATTCTGAGATGAATGGTTTCTGAGTTATTTTTTCCCTTGTATCCTTGACTTTCTTTTCTACATATAATGAATAATTTTGTGCGAGCCTTTTCACTTCTATTTTAACAAGGCAGCCAAATGGCCAAATAGAATTGATTCAAACAGAAATACATTCTTTTGCTCATCTTTCAATTTTGAAGAGAATATTGTGTGAAGAAAGTCTACTTCCTATTAATCCTTCTTTTGATAAGCCAGTATGAACATATGTTAGGAATTGAAACTCATATTATAGCAAAAAAGGGGCATATCTGCTGATTCATTATTAAATTTATTAGAATTGCTAAGGTGCTCTTAACAATGTCTAGTCATGGAGCATGTGTTTTGTATAGATTTGACAACTAAAAAATAGAAACACAGTAGCAAAGTCATGGATGTATGATAATAATAACAGGCTTAAGTTCTAAGGAATAACAGTAAAATTTTAAGCCTCTCTATAATAATCACATGAGAAAATATTTTTTATTGCTTTATACTTGATTCTGGAGACAGTAAATACCAGTTTCCTATATATTATTTATTTTTACTTCAATATTTTGTTTCAAAATTTTTACCATATCATTAGGTCTCTGAATTCTATTCCAAGAGGAAGTATCCCTTCCCTCCATTCATTGTTGCTACCATCCAGGGCTCCTTTCCTAAATCAGTCACTAGTGGGGGAGGGGGCCTCTTAAAATGCAGCTTTCCAGGCTCAGCCTCTGAGATTGTTGTTCAGGAGGCCTGAGTGGGCCCTGGGATGTGCTTTTCTGATAAGCTCCATCAGGGGTTCTGGATTCGGGAGGTGTTCAACCGCTTAGGACATTACTGTAATCTTCCTTTTACAGATGAGGCAACACAGAAACCTGGAGAAGTTAAATTACATGGTTAAAAGTAACACAGCTAATTGTTTCTGTCTTATTAGTCATATTCTAGGGACACTGGGACCAAGATTAATATAATCAACAAAAGAATAAACTAGTCATTAATATCACAGTTTTCTCTCACCAGCCTCTTCAGTTCTACCATACTTACAATTTTTTTATAAAAAACCTGACTGACTTTTTGACTTTATATAAAAAATTACTACCTTTTGCTTCATCAAAGTATTTCAAATGTAATTTAGGTGTTGTAGAAGACAGAATATCTATTTGGAGGAACACATTAAAATACAAATACTTCTGCACATTTGATTTTAAAAGTAGTTACCAGAATACTCTTATTCTTTCTTATTTCTAAGACCTGTGCATAAATATTTTGATGAGCATTTTTATGTTTTTTTTATTCCTCTTCTGTAGAGATGCTGAAGTAAAGCTGTGCAACGGGGACCAAAGCCAAGGTTGGGACATCAGTCACTCACAACTGGAAAATATTATTATGGATGTCAGAGGCTGCTTCTTAAAAAAAACCCAAAGATGCAGCAATGCTAATGAAGTGCTACGATAGGGGCAATGTATAAATGAAGTTTTAGCTCTTTTTTTAAAAATTCATTTTTACTATAGCTCTTCCAAATATGTTTTCACACTGTTGCTACATCTGTTCCATTAATGTACCCTATCAAACCAAGAAACAAACAAAAGGAGAAAATTTGCTTGAAGATTGATTTTAAAGCAAGAGCAAGAAAAAGATGAAGACAATGAGCTTCTGATGAGTTTACCATGAAGGCAAACATGCACCTCCAGCTGGGATTTTAAAAATTGTGTATCTTGATGAAGCATTAGAGTGTATAAAAAGCAATCTTCAATAGTGTAGCATTTCTAAAAGATTATCAAATAGTAAAATCATTGAGGACAAATAGCTTTAGTTATCTTAAGATAACAGCATCAGAACTTCAGTTATTATTATTCATGAATTATTATTATTATTTAATAATAATGAACAAATGAATTACTATTCGTGAACAAAAGCTACTGATTTTCAGCCTAAGGGGAATGACTTGAAAGAATAGGAAAGAATTAGAATAAAGAGGAATACCATAATTTCTGATGGGTATTCAAGGGCCCCAGAATCTTTTCATAATAAACAACTGGACATAACTTTTCTAGCAGGAGGTTAATTAGTAGGTAGAAAATGAGCATTTAGGGGTTATTAATCTACAAGCCCAGCTCAGTTTGTTTTGGTAACATATATTGGGGATATAAATCGAAAAGTGATTTTTGTTTCTTTCAAAGAGGTAGCAATTAAAAATTACAATAGATACACTCTGATGCACATCCAGGTCAGCAGACCCCATTAGGCCGTCCCCCTCAACACTGCAAACAGTTTGTCCTCCCTTGGTATAACTTTACTTGTCTTATCAGAATTCAGCTTTGACATTACCTCTTCTAAAAAGCCACCCCTAACTCTGTCCCCACCACTGAGTCTGGTGTCCATTTCCACGTTTCCCGTGGCACTCAGTGTTGGCCCCATTAAAACACACGCTGCACTGTGTTGCTTGTTAATTATCTATATTCCCCAAGAGACTCTGAGTTCCTTAATGGCAAATCCTGTTTGGTTTGCCCAGTGTTTTGCATGGTGACACCATAGGTTTCCAATCAATATTCCAGCATGAGCCATAAAGAAATAGATAGAGGGTTTTCAGTCTCTCTAAGATCCCATGGCACAACATTTTCGTGTTATATATTCCAGGAACAACGAAGGCAGCCTGATTCTTGTAAGCCACACACCAAAACACTTAGAGTGGTAAAAGTTGAATACACTTGAATTCCACACACAGCATTATATATTTATCATTTTTTTTCTTAATATGGTCATATGCAACTTTTTTTTTAAATGGAGTATTGAAATACTAGTTCCTTTTTCTAGAGGAAATTAATGAGAAATTAATAAGAAATATAGAGATTTTGCAGAAGCATAAATTATGAGAGAACTTCAGAAATTTGAGGCAACTTGAAAATTAGTAATATGGTCTGGGACACAATTAGAATTGCAGGGCAGAGAGGAATTTCTGAGGTCATCTTACCCAAATCTTGTATTTTACAGAGAAGTAAAGTGGTTTTCCCAGGATCACAGTGTAATAAATAGCAGAATACATATTAAATCCCAAGTGCTCTGACTCTAAATCCAATGTCTTTTCCAGGATATCATAGCCGCTACAGCAGTGAAAGTAGAAACTGCATGTTTCAGGTTTCCAGTTAGCAAAAGGAGCAACTTATATTTACTGCTTTGTATAATGTAAATGAAAAAGGAAATGTCTGTTGCCTTTGTGATGCAAATTTCTTCCACTGTGAAAAAGCAATGCCACTAGAATCAAATGAGTAACTCTTTACATAAAATCATTTGGAAGATGGTATATAAATGAATGCTGGCTAACTAGTAGAATACAGAAGGGTATGGTTTTAAGACAGTCTCATAGTTTGTCATGAGGTACAACTGTGTTTCCCTTAACTCTGAAGGTGAATCATCAGAAAGTCCTGCTTGAAGTAGGTCTTCTGACCCAGACAAAAGTCACCTAATCTCAGTGTGTGTGTGGGGGGGGGGGGGGGGGGGGGGGGCGATAGAGGGACTTGTGTTTCAGCTTGAAGAAATAAACCTGAGGCTAGAAAGTTACTAATAGTTACAGGGCTGTCAGAAACGAATCGGAGAATTGGTTTTGCTACTTAAAATGCCTGGGTGACTTCAGGAATGTTCCTTAACTTTGTGATTTGTTGATGGAGGGAAAATAAAATGAGGATAATTATAATGTTGTTAGGGTTACATGAGAAGGAGCATGCAAAGTCCTTAGCAAAGAGTGAGGAATCAATAAACAACAAACATTGTTACTGTCCTCACATTTCAGATTTGCAGCTTAAACAGCTTGGGTTGAGGTTTGTACCCAAATAAATACCTAACAAGTAGAAGATGAAGAGCAAATAATGTATAAAACTTGTCTTCAACTCATCAAGACTAGTTTTTTTTTTCTTTTTCTTCATTTGGGCTCTATGTTATATTTTAAAAAAGTAATACTTTTGGTTATCCAAACTTTACTCTGAATAAAAACTGGATTTTAGATAATCTTAATGCAGCTCTTCAAAATTTATATTTTGAGGAAACAGTGAAATAAGAAGATTATTTTGAGTGGTTGTGATATCTTTTCAATATCTACTGTACCTTTCTGTAATAAACCTTATTTGAGAAAGATCTTCTTAGAGGCAGTATTTTAATATAATTTTCAGTGGCAAAATGCATAAAAAAGGGGTTGGAAAAGTTGGAAAATTTGTGAATATTGTGTTCCTTTGAGAGACTAAAATTTACTTTTGAATTCTTGTTACTGAGGTTAAAAGAAATGAAGGGTGTTTTCTGAATAGCAATCATATATATTCATTTGTTAATGGGCAGAGAAAACACAATATGAACTACAGTGATCTATTTACTTTCATATTTGGAGTTGCTGAAAAATTACTATGTAAGGGACATAGGAATTCAGGTAATAAGAGCTGATATTTGCTTAAAACTGTGTAGTAGATACTGTCTGAAGTGCTATGTATGAATTATACCATTTAATGTAAGGGCAACTATTATTTCCTTTTTTTTTTTTTTTTTTTTTTTTTTTTTTTTTTTTTTTTTTTTTTTTTTTTTTTTTTTTTTTTTTTTTTTTTTTTTTTTTTTTGCTTTTTGGTATGTGGATAGTTCTCTGACCAGGAATCAAACCCAGGCCACAGCACCGACAGCGCCAGCGCCGAAGCCCCAAGCCACTACACCATCAGGGAACTCCCTCCATTTTATAGATTAGGAAATTGAAATATTAAAAGTCAAGTCATTTACCCTGAGTCACATGCTACTAAGAGGCAACACTAGGAACTGAAACCATGCAGTCTTAGTTTAGAGTCCATGTTCGTAATCACTACACTGCATGCTTCCTATCAATGTAAACAAACAAACAAACAAACCGAAAAACCCCAACAAATTCCTCTCAACTCTCAAGAAATAAAACAGACGTGCTGCTAGGTAAATGAATATAAGATATGGGCCTTTCTCTATTCCTCAGTGGTTTTAATATCTATCTTTCTGACTCCTTTAGACAGTTTAAAGGCCTTAATGGGCCATATACAGTAGGATCTATAAGGTCAGATCTATATTCTACTACTAAAAGAGTGCTGTATTTTTCTTCTCTGAATATGATTAAGTTTTTTTCAAAAAATCTTAATTTTTTTCCTTAACATAATAGTTTATTCTAACTGCTTTACTCAGATTAATATTTCTGTTATTGAATAAGACCAAAATATTGTCACTTTAAAATTTTCCCATTATTAAATCAACTTTGCATTTTTAATAGTTGACCTCATCAGCATTCAGGGCTTGATATTTCTGCCTAATTCTCATATTTCTTTTATTTAAAAATAATGCTTGAACAGTACATCTTTCTTAGAATCCCTTTTTGCTTTACCTTTGCTTTGTTAGCATCTGTTATCTATTCTTTCCAAAAGTCACAATGGATCCAGTAGTAACTGAGCAGTCTGCACTTCTGCAAGCCTCTTTCATCTCTACAGAAGGCTTCCTTAAATGTGCTTCTGAAGCCCATTTTCCAGATTGTTAAGATGCCAAAGTGATTTCCAAGATTAGTAACAGCAGTTGAATAATCGAGGAAAATGATATGTAGGATTCTGTTCAATAATGTTAATTCTAATGGCCATGAGATCATAATCTGCTGAAATTTATGTTAGGCTATTACATGGATTTGAAGAAACTATAAGTGATAGAATAGTGAGTGATAACAAATGTGGGTATGAAATTAAAGCAGGTGTGAAAGTTATCACGTAGAAGTCTAACCAATTGAGACTTGGGTCTAAGAAGTCTGATGAAAATTGAAAGACGTACAAGTGTATAGAGCTAGCTGCTTCAAGTACCACTGAGAAATGCTAAAACGTTAGTAGATAGAACACTCTGAATAGGGCCTGGAAATAAAGGCAGCAGCTAAGAAGAGACCTAGGTGGTTTCCTGAATGTGCTAGCTAGAGTGAAGGGAGTAAGTTTATGTATTTTGGAGTTCACTAAATGAGGTGGAAGTCCTAGCGCCACCATTATTGAGCAGAATGTTCTTGAATGAATTAACCAATCTAAATTTTAGTTTCCTCACTATAAAATAAGGATTAAAAACAGTACTTGGCCCATAAGGATTCTGTGAGGATTAATTAAATTAGGTAGATCATGATTACCTGGCATAGTGAGTATGCTCAGTATTTGCTAGCTATTATTATTTGATAGCAAAATTTGGCACCCTTACTAGATGGCAAGATCATTTAGGACGAGGACTTTCTTATTTATACTTAGTACCTAACATAATAAATGTTTTCTGAACTGCTAAATTGAACACAGAACTAATAATTTTCTTCTGTGTAATGGTGTTGGCCTAGGAATTATTCATGAAGTTTCTGGTTTTTGATAGAATGGCTTATTACCATTTCCATAATTTTATATAGAGAACATTTTTAAAGATAGGTTTTTTTATAATTTATGTTCATTCTTATTTGGCATTTCATCAGCTATTCTGTTCTTTATAGTTAAAATAGCCTTTTTAGAATTACTATTGTTCTTTGGTTACATTTTTGCACTCACTTTATTCATTTTACTTACTTTAGGTTTATACTCCATCTAAGTTGGTATACTCCATCTAAGGCTTTATATTTTACACAGAGGTTAACTATTTCCTTTGTTTTTATTTGGAACCTGAAAATTCATACATAGGTACCATTAATAATTTTCTCTGCTGTATATAGATTGGCATTTAATAAATTTGCTCTCTTGAAACCATTACATGGGAGAAGTGTGACTTCCTAAGATGTTTTGTTCTGCCTTCTACTCAAGTCCCTTTCAGATATTCTGCATTTAAATGAAAGGAAGACTCCTTAGGTGCATTTTTGTACATTTTTGCCTTCCTCTGTTCTTTATAAACTTTTTTAAAAAAAGTTTTTTGGGCAAAGGCACACACACTTGTGTCACAATATTTTTAAAACAGTTCTCTAAAAGCACAAATTAAGTATTTTAAGATGCTAGGGATAAATTTATTTTGTTATTCAACAAACATGTATTGAGTAGTATATATTCCCACTAAGAATAAGTAAGTAAAAAACTAGCTATAAAAATTTGTACAATTTTCATAGAAGTTATTTTTATTACAGTAGTCCCTCCTTTATCATTTGGGGATACATTCCAAGACCCCCAGTGGATGTCTAAAATCACAGATGGCACCAAAAACTATATATGCTGTTTTTTCCCTATACATGCATACAATAAAGTTTAATTTATAAATTAGGCACAGTAAGAGATTAACAAGAACAACTAATAATAAAATAGAACAATTATAACAATACACTATAATAAAATTTATGTGAATGTGTTCTCTCTCGAAGTATCTTATCGTACTATACTCATCATTTGCATGATGAGGTGACCAGAAAACTTTCATCTTTTCACTTAAAGGAAGCACTTTGTGGCTTCTCTTTGGCGTATCTGAATTGCCAGAATCACTACTCTTGCATTTTGGGGCTGTTATTAAGTAAAAAAAGAGTTATTGGAATACAGCACTGGGATTCCCAACAGTAGATCTGATAACCAAGATGATTATTAAGTGACTGCAAGCTCCCTCTCCTGATGGAGCAAGTTACAGAGAGATTTCAGAAATTGAAAACTTACGAATTATCCATTTCTGAAATTTCCATTTAATATTGTTAGACCATGGTTTATCTTGAGTAATTGAAATCAGGGAAAGCAAATCAACAGATGGAGGGTTACTATACCTGAGGGGGAGTCCCAAAACCAGAATTATCTTCTGGAGGGTTGGCTCCTTGTAATACAGGATTCCCCAGCTAGGTGAGCATTCTAGGAATTCATCAGAGGCTATGTTTGGCAGTGATGAATTTTTCTGGAAACTCTTTCAACACATTTGCCCATTTCATGATGGATGGTTTACACAAACAACAGGCAGCATGACAACATACCTGCCCACACTGCACCCAGTGTTCAGCAGTTTTTGACCCCGTAAAAAATGAACCTTGGGCTCCACCTTACCTATTCAGCCATCTCACTCTGAATGAGTTTTATGGTTTTTGCTTTGATTTTTGTTTGTTTGTTTGTTTCCCCGGATGAAAAATATCCTCAAAGGAAAATGTTTTGCCGATGTGGAAGAGGTGAAACCAGAAACGACAGAAGCACTAAAAGGCATCAAAATCCACGAGTTCAAAACCTGTTGTGAGCTGTGGGAAAAGTGTCTCCATAGGTTTATTTCATCAAACCGAGAGTGACTGGAAGTGACTGAAATTTAAACATGTAAAAATAAATACACTATTTTAAAAATAAATTCTGTTTTTTTGGGGTTCCCCTTGTATACTTTTGTAAAATCCAAAACCACCACCTCTTCAGAAACTCAAAGAATATTGTAAATATTACTCCAGTCGATAGATATTTATGTAAGACTTGACGAGAAAGGATGTGGTTTTATAAAAACTGACCCTAAAGTTTTCCAATAGGATTTCAGGGATTGCACTTTATTTTGATTGTTTGTTTACACATTTTTTATCAGACTGTGCTTTTGTAAAGGGCAATGATCATGCCTCACTCAGTACCAGGCACTTAATGTAAGTTCAATTCAATTTGCATAATGAATGAATGAGTGGGATGGAAACGCATTTCACACATGCAGAAGCTAAAGGTAACTTTACATTTCCTTTATTTAATCCTTGATTTTCTCTGTGATAGATGAACTATGATTGGATTTTACATAATAAACCATTAATCCAGTGTTCATTAATTTGGAGTCCAAGATAATTCATTCTTGGCTTACCTGAAATTTACCTCTGCAGGATTAATGAAGCATGATATATTAAACAAATTACAATAGAGTTAAAATTATTGACTCTTTAATGGACAGATACTTAGAGGAATGATGCTTAACTTTTTAAAGAAATTTACAATAACTGAATGGATGCAAATGGATATCTTAATGATTCGTCCATTTAGAAAAATAAACTGAACACACCTCCACGTAGAAATGCTGGCTATTGTATTCTATAAATACCTGTGTGTATAAGATAATACTTTTGTCTAAATTGTTAGTCTAAAAATTGCGGGTTGTCTTATACATAGGAGTAACCGGTTGAAAGGTTTTCTTAATGTTGGGTTAGAAAAGTAGGGGTCGTCTTACACATGGGGACGTCTTATACACGGAAAAATACGGTATATGTTGAGATTTCTACCCAATAACAACCAAGCACTGTGCAATACTAAAGAAGACTACAGAGGATGCTTAGAATCCAGTTGGAATTCTAAAGTATAAAAAAATTTTAGAACCATGTAAGGCAAAACATGATTAAGAATGTAGCTTTAAAGCAACATTAAAAGTTAAAAGTGAGAAATATCATCAAATATCATCACAATTTCTTGCAAGAAATAACATTTTAATTTCACTCTTGGAAAAAGAAACACTGTTTAGAACTCATCATCTCCTCAGGTCTTGCGATTACCCCGCCTCCCCACTAAAATCTATGCATCTCTTTCCGTGTGAAGCCTCTCAGGATTTCTTCTTTTTCTTCGAGGCTCGATTTCACTTTTTGGCTAGCAGCCTCCAGGGGGCGCACTCCTTCGGAAAACGACCTGGCTTCTCTTTGTTTCGCAGTGTTTTAAAGAACTCCGGGACTCCTGGGGGCGCTTTCTCTCGACCTGTCCCGGAGCCGGCTTTTCCCAACAAGCAACCAACCAGGCCAGCTGGCCGAGTGGGCCGAGTGGGCCGCGGGGCCTGCTGGGGCTTGTGGTCTCTGGGGCTTTCTCCCTGTCACTTTCCTAAGGGAAGAAGGCAGGGGAGCTTGGCAGCGTTCCTCTCACCGGTTCGGTGCCTGGCCGCCTGTGCCAGCACTCAGCCGCACCCCTCCCCCCGCTGCCCAGGGGATGGCGCAGAGCTCCTGCCCCAACGCTTCCCGCACTGGCTCCCCGTCAAGGGAGCCCTCTTTCCTCTGCAGGAGCTCTGAAGGTAGGTAGGGAAGCGCCCTCCACCCCTTCCCCTCCCCCAAGGCGCACGCCTTGCTCTCTGCCTCCGTGGACTGCACGTGCCTTTCGCGTGGCCTAGGTTTGGATCTGAGTTCGCACCATTCGCAGCTGTGTGGAGCTCTGCACACTGCTGGGACTTATTTTCATCTAATTAAGTGAATTGCAGCTGTACTGGAGGTCTGCAGTTACTGAAGCATCGGCACACAAGTTTGTGGATTTCTCTGGTATGGTTCACGCCTCTGAGCGTGTTCAAACCTAGCTTGACCACCAAAATGGTTCCTGAAGCTTCCTGGGGAAGGAGAGTCTGTGTTTTGAGGCCATGGGTAGGGTTGGCGCATCAATTAATTTAGTGGATCTTTTATTGAGCACCCCTTTTATTGGAGGAACTGTGTAAAGTGCTGTACGTGCCAAAGATGGGACACACAGGGTCTCCTCATTTAAGGATCTCACATGTTTATGCTAGACATGGATATATAGCTACTTAAGAAACACTCAGGGAAAAGAGTGAAATTGCATTAGAAGGATCAGATGAAATGCTTCGTGGAGAAGTTGGCACCTTAAGGAGCGATAAGTATTAGAAATTTGGGAAATAGGGGCGGGGGTGGGGAATACTTTACACATGAAGTTTGGAAGAGTAAAGGCAAGAGGCCAGGTTTGGGGACGTTTTAGTATGTCCGAAGTGTCTAAAGTGGCAGGAAATAAGATGGGAGAAGTAGCTTGGACTGAGTTATGAAAGATTTTTAATAGATTCATAGTCTGGAAGGGCAGAAATACATTTTGTACACGAATTCCATTAGGATCCATAGTTTACAAAGAAACAAACGTGTTTAATATTCATCAAAAACTCATAATGTAGAAAAAGCACATAGTAACATAGAATGTTCATCAGCAGAATATATTGGTCAAGAACTGTATTTTTGCCTAATTAATTATATACATTGATCACTTTCTTGGGCTTGTTTGTATTGCCTTTTTTTCTATTTAGAGAAATTCCAGTGCATTATGTGGCTGCAATGAGAGTCGCTTGGCAGGGATTTGTGAGTTGCTATCCACTATTTGACTTGTTTTTATTTGAGAAGACAGTGCTTTAGAAGGGTTTTAGATCAACTGCAATATGATTTGGATGACTTTCAGGGCAGGGAAATGGACCACAAATGATAAAATTCATAGGTAAAATTTGGGAATGAAAGGAAGGAGCACAAGTTGATTACTTGCAGTATGGTTTTCATTTTTACTGTATGAATGATGGTGAGAATACTAGTTTTTGGAACCAGATTTTCAAACCAGTATTTTGAAGTTCTTGTTAATGCTTAGAAAATGTTACCTTAAATATGTGTTAGCATATATAAAGATGTTTGGAGTCCAGTGGATTTTGTGGTCAAGATCAGAGAATATTTTAGCTCTTTCATAGGGCATGTGTATGTTATATGTCCATGAAACTCTGCTATACAAAGACAATTAAAGCTGAAGTTCAGAGTCATAATTTAATTGAACCAGTTAAATCAGGCCAGGTCACTTTGGAGCGTTTTTGAGGTAAACACATGACTGTACTGGGAAGAATTGATGGGAGGGAGCTGGGAGATCAGTCAGAAGGCTGATGCAATCTTAAAGCAAGAGGTATTAATGGTTTGAGGAAAAAGTAGACACATTTTTAGACATATTAGGTTATGAAATTGACAGGACATGGTGTAGAACGAAATCAGGGGAATAGTGCCACAGAAGTCAGAAAGCAAAGTAAGTGTTTTAAGAATAGAGGAGTTGTTATTAGTGTCAGATGCAACAGAGAAGTACAATGAGAATTTGCAAGCAGCCTAAGGCTTGGTAATTATGATGTCATTTTCAACTTTAGTAAGAACAGTTTGGTCTGGTGGGGGTGGGAGGTGATTGGAGAGGTTTTTTGTTTGTTTTACATTTTTATATTTTACAGCTGAGAGCAAACTGAGCATGATTATATATTGAGAAATAGCAGTCAGTAAAGAAAAAAGACAAAGAGTAGAGAGGAGGTGGTTGACGGAGAAAGTACAAAGAGTTGCAATCAGTGTATATTCTTAGGACATAGCTCATGGTATGTAAAGACAGGAAGACATTGTCCATTAGTGTTGAAGAGCTTATCACAGAATAACCAAACCTTTCTTATATGATAGCATAGTGCCTCTGCTTACCTATCCATTTCCTTGTTAGGTCAGTCAACTAATATTTTTTTCAGTGATCTTCTTAGGTTAACTATAGTGATTTCTGTTCTGAACTGACAGGTAATGAGCTCAGTGGAATTGACTTACCACTGAGAGACAGATATCAAACAACTAATTAAATAAGGAGTTATCCAGTTGCAATTGTGATGACTGTTGTGAAACAAGAGTATAGAGTGTTATGAGCTTGTGTGTTAGAGGAGACTGTCATGGCCTATGGGTATGAAGAAAGGCATTTTCTAGGATAGAATGTTTAAGCTGCTACCTAAAAGAGATCTCTCTTGTTACCAAGTCAACCATCCCTTCCCCATTCTGCTTTTCTATTATTATCTAATTCCTGGACCTCTGTTCACTGTTGGGCTCAGTGTCTCCTCTCTTGAGCACTTGAAATGTATTTTATCAGTAGGTTAGTAGGGTGGGAAAATTTTCAGGAGCCAAGGCTTAGCAAGGATCTTTTTTTGCAACAAAAAACCAGTTTTTGCTGCATTATACTGATTAAATATGAACTAAGTAGAAATTTAATTTTATTCATGCTCCATTGATTCCCATTAGGAGAAAGACAGGATTTTCGGAATGGCAAATCAATAATCAACCACAGCTACTACTGACTTAGCCTCTTAACATCCTTTGGAGGAACCACAACCAGCACGGTTCCTGTCTCTTCTTATTAAGAATTTTTGGTAACAGCCAATCAAAGCTAGTTTTTTTCCTCCTTCATTTAAAATTTTAATGCTGTCCATGTCAAATGATTGAGAAATAAGCATCCACCCATGTTTCTATCTACAGGGAAGCAAAGGTACTATTGCTGCTATGAGTTTGCATTTCTATAGCACTTGAGTGTTGGCTAAGTGCTTTTACAATCAATTTTGTTCAGTTTAAAAGATAGTCTAAAGTCACCCATGTCAAAATTTGTTTGGCTGGCTCAGAGAAAAGGATCTTTTGTAAAAATGGGCCATTTATTATGTGGAAGCAATCTGATTAATTAAAAGACTAGACATAATATAAAAAAATGTGAACATCACCTGAAGAGCTATTAATAGAAAACATTAATTACATGTTAATTTTTTTGTTATCTGCCTTTACAATGAAAGAAGACAACAACAACAAAACAAAATCTATACCATTAAAAATACAACCTCACAGGAAGACAACCCACTTCATGACTTGGTTTGTAACTAGGGCACCTAGGGATGTTTAGGGATGTTTTATGAGTGACAGTATCTGTTCTGTAACGTACATCCTTAAAGCATTAGGTTTTATTTAGAGCAAGTGTTGGTGGACTTTTTCTGTACAAGGCCAGATAGTAAATATTTGAGACTTTGCAGGTCATACCATCTGTGGCAGCTATTCAACTCTGAAGTTGTAGCACTAAAGCAGTGATAGATAATACATAAGTGAATGTACATGGCTGTTGCAATAAAACATGGTTTATAGATGTTTGGCCTATGGACCACAGTTTGCCAACCTCTGATATATAGCACTTCTGAGATTCCTTTACTGCAAAGAGGGTGTTACAGATTAGACTGATTGATTGCCAGCTGAAAGCTCCATGAAGGCAGAGGTGGACTTGTTGACTGTTGTGTCCTTGTGTCTGGCACAATGCCTGACAAGTAGGAGATAATTAAACATACTTGTTGAATAACAGAATGAGTAGCAAGGATATCTGATGGAAAAATTGTTTGACTATAGTAGACTAATGATTTTATATTCAGATTTTCAGGTATTCTGTGATACTACCATATTGGGTGGAGCATATATATTGCAGTTAAGGGCTTAGTTCGTTCAGAGAACAAATCCAGGTGCTGTGTGAAGGAAAAAGAGCAGGTGCTGTACAGTGATAGTAAGGAACAATAGATCTGTGACCCTCTACCAGTGAAAATGCTAATTTGCCAAGGTTATAACACCCTTTCTAGTTGTTTGTACAGAGCTACAAACGTAAGTGCACGGTGTGAAGTTCGCAAATTTAATTGTCAGATTTTGGATCCAATGATAGTTCTGATGACCATTCCAGAAAGAGTTCCAAAACTGCTTTCAAGGGCAGACTAGGTGCTGGCATCGGTGCATAGCTTCCCAAGGGGAGTGAGTACCTCAAAGGTGAACTTAGTGATATTCAGCAGTGAGGCATGTAGCACTTCTAGGATGAGTTCCCGAAATACAATACAGTATTGTATCCTTTGGAAAGGGACCTGAGAGAAAATGTATTGCAATCTCTTACCCAATCTAGAGCTTTGTGTCTTTCCTAGCATTTGTACTATATATCTTCCTTGTGGCCTTCTAGAGCTTTTCTTTATCCCTCCATTCTGCAGGTTTACATCAGTCCCCATTCCCTCCAAAGTTGTAAGGATGATCCAATAGGACAAACCTCGCAGCCCTTGTCCGGTGATCCTCTCTCGTCATGCTCTGTCTCCCAGTGCTGGTAACTGCTTCCTCCTCTCCTTCCTTTAGGTCTAGGGCTTCCCTAGGTGAAGGGTACTCCTGCTCCACTGCTTTTATTACTGGCTCCTGGGACACTGTGCTACCCCCTCGGGGTGCCATCACTTTTAGAAATAGTCTCTTTATTAAATTCTCTTCACATTGTCCAAATTGAGGCACCGTTAGCTTTCTGCCTGGACTGTGGTGGGTATAGTATTCTTATCACTTTTTCAGACAAACCTCTTGTTTGTCACTGAATGACTTAAGCCTTACAAAGTCAGTGACTGTGGTTTCCACTTCTTACAATCACAGATTCTCCGGTGACAGTGGTCCTGGAGGGTGATCCATTTACCTCTTCTGTTCAGAGTTTGGGTTCACTTGTGCCATCCCTATTATATCTCTTTGCACATGTTCCACAACAGGGGACTCGGTGCTTTTAAAATTCTCTCAAACATCTTTAGACGCACACATCTGACGGATGGAATATGCATACACAGCTTCCACCCACTTCCTTGTCCCGTCCCTTGGGGTTTCATGGAGCAAGTCCAATTTACATTTTAGTCCTCTCTTCTTCAGACAGCAGGTTTTTTTAGTTCCGTTACCATCTCTGTTTAAAAGTGGGTGCTAAGGACAGAATCTGTTTTCTATGTGTTGTTTGATCATGCTGAGTTGGGCACAGGCATGGTGACTTTACCTAGAAGGCTCAAGACACCTGCAATAAATGTGAGAAGGATCTACACTTCATCTTTCCTTGCTTTGCAAAGGTGAGGGGAAACATGATCCGACCCCACACTGTGCTCCCTGCCTGTCCTGATTTAAGCGTCACATCACATTAACAGTTGCCTTTAATGATGGTGTAATTGTTTTTCCTTATTATTGGATTTGTGTGTATTTAAAGGCTGTCTATCAAAAGAGTAGTTTACCCATTGTAGGTCTTTAGAGGGCTATGTCTGCTCCCCAATTTCCTTTTGGCTATCAAAAGTACGCTAATTATGCTTTCATTACCTTAGGGGGCACTCTTTAAAGTATTTTGCTGAGCTTATTTAGGTTTAAAATCTGAAAGGCAGATGGCAGCATACTTATAGATCTTTAATATTTTGTTCCTTTTCTTTTTGGACATTCAATCTGTGCTTATGTGCATTACTCTCTACCTCTTGCATTTGGAACTATAACAAAATACATTGAAATGCAATATTTTGTGGTTGATAATCAAATTGACTTTAAGTGAATGTTCTGAAGTAGGTTCTTAAGTATACCATTCATTTAAATCAATTTTTATAATGAAAGTCCAATTTATTTTTCTAACAGGCCTCCAAAATACATCCTTCTGATTTAGGAAGGAAGTTCATTCCCCATTTCATTTTTGATTAGATTGCTTTCACCATGACAGAAATCAGCTTTGGTTTAATCTGGATAAATAGAAGAATGAAAACAACCCATCAGAAAGTAATTTTCATTGTTGAAGACTTTTTAAATCTTTAATATAATTGTTAGGAAATATATTTCAGAGGCTGCTTGCTAATTGCTCCTTTCCCCATGCTTTCTTTCTGTTGCATCATTGTAAACCAAAACACATTTGTGATTCTTTTCAAATTCTCCAAAGTGTGTTTTACAATAGCTGATTGTACATGATCCATTTCGTTTTATCTCTTAGAGAAATGGTAGGAGAAAATTTTCTCTTCTGAACTGTATGTGTACTTTATCTAAAGTCCTATTATTTATGCATTAGTTTGTATTTTATTTATTTTCTCATTGTCTGCCTCCTTACAGAAGCAAAGCTCCTGAGGGTAGGGTCATTCTTATCTCCACTGTCTGGCACAACCAATAAATGGTGTCGAACGTTTGTTGGCAGAATCTAAGTTTCTCATGACAATATGCCTTTTTATATGACAGTACAAAGTACTAATGTAGTTCTCAAGAAGTTGCTGCTTCCTGCTTCTAAATAATCCATTCTATAAAGATTGTCATATCTTTTAATTTAAAAATTCATCCATTTATTATTCATTGACTTATTTGTTAATTATTAACTATAATACTATTTCATCTATATAATGATTATATTTTTAAAATTCTATATATTTCCAATATATTCTCTTTATCAAAATTAGTTCCCCTAGAACCAAAATTGTGGTACTTTAATGGCTGCATGCATGCAAGTAACTGTAGCGTGACTGGATAGCAAATGAGCCAATGTTTCAGCTTAAAGACCATGGCAGTACCTTTTATACTAGATTGCTGATGTAAAAATCTTTAGTAGCAAATAATAGACAAATTTCCAGTTTTGTAGTATATTCCAAAAATATGACTACTGCATAAGATCACTAAGAAAGGCACTGATTCAAGCTACATGGCAAGAAGCTGGCTTCTTTAATTATTAATACACTTGCCTTGTTTTCATCAGTCATTGATAAAAAGCTAAGGTTCAGCAAAGAATTAAGGAAGCGACTTCAGAGAATAGTTCAAATGGTCTGAGTAAGTATTTTGTCAGCATTACCTTGTACATTTTGTACTTTCCAGTATTTTTAGTATATGTTTCTGACTGGAGTCCATCCCTTTACTGACCTAATATGGGAACCATATTCAAGTCCCCCCTCACCTTCTCTGCTTTTTTCCCATCTGGCAGCAAGCCCTGCCGTTTCACAAACATCTCCCAGAGCTTCCCGTACTCTCTGTGCACCCTGTGAAGAGGGTCGGGCGGAGAGCTAGACCAGGACCCTGCAGGTGTGTACGCCTTAGCCCCATCTTGCCCGGCATGATCCTCTTCCTAGAACGCCACGAGGGTCATTTCACTCATCCACTCAGAAGACTCTGCCTGTTTCCAGCTGTCTGCTATATTAAGGTCAAACTCTTTTGACTAACTTTCAAGATCCCAACTTCCCTTTCTTATATTATTCCCTTCAGTCCCTAAAACACCTTCATCTTAAGGAGACCCATGTATTCTCCCTCAAATTCCCATGTCATTATCTGCTGTTGCTCTTACCTTCTACCCCACGTGAAGTACTTTTTTGCCCACTCTTTGCCTCTGAGTTCTATTCATCCTTCACATCATCTAGGTCCCCTCAGAGGTCTTCCCTCCTGCTGTTCACATCAGCCCACACATGTATCTTTCCCTGAGCTTTTAACAGATTTATAGTAAGAGCCAGGTGGAGGCACTGGCTTTGGAGACAGTAGGCCTGGGATGGAATCCTGGCCACCTGCTAGTCTTAAGTGGACCCAGCTTCGTGCTGTTTACTGTGTTCCTGATAGAGTTCAGAGGGGTCCATGCCTTAACTAATTTTATCTCCTCAGTAGCTTTATAAGTTAAGTACTATTTGATTCCCATTTTATAGATGAACAAATTGAGACACAGAGACTTTCAGTGATCTGTCTCAGGTCACACAGCTAGTAAGGGGTAGAGCCCGGAAGCCTGGCTCCTGACCCTGCTCTTCTAGCCCCTAGGCTATTCTTGCCTTTTCAAGACGTATTTGAAATGACTTTTGATGGGGATTTTTAGGGTTCATTTATATGCAGTATTACTCTTTCCTGTCTCACTGGAGAGCCTTTGAGGAGAAACCTTTCTCATCTACTAGTGCTTTTGGTGTTAGTGTGCATGCATACGTGTGTGGATGTGTGCTCTGTGGTGATAAGTTGAGATGAGCCTCAGGGTAGGCACAAGGTGACCACAGGGCAGTTCAGGGGGGCCCCCTCCTATCCAGGCTATGCTTAATTCTACCCTCAAGCCCGAGAACTAGATTGTGGAAAGAACATGCGTAGGAAGATGAATATTAAACATGCAGTTCCACCACTTGTTAATGGGATATCCTTGAGAAGCCTCAGAATTATTAAATAAGGTAATTCAGTGAGTGCTGAATGTAAAGTGAATGCATAGTGTCCAATACGCATAGGTGCCCAAGAGATATTTATGTTTCCCTGCGAGGCTCCATGCTCCAGCTAGGCTCCTGGCTTTTCTCATCCCTGCTTATGCCCTTTGTGCATGTAACAAAGCAGGCCCCTGTTTCCATATTGCTAAATCTTCTTAACTTTGCCTGTCTTCCCTTAAGTACTGTCTTCTTCATGGAGTTTTTTGTGATCCCTTAGCTGGACTAAATCTCTCCTTTTTGTGAACTATTTCACCTTATTGTAGCCATTCATGTATAATATGGCTTAATCTTTCCCACTGAGCCCAGTGATAGGAATAATAAAAGGAAAAGACATAGTCCATGCCTCTGATGAGCTCACTCTCTGTCTCATAGGGGAGAGAGACTCCAAATGGCTATTGTTACTGTCTTGTGATAAGAACGTTTCCAGATTGCTGTGGAAATGCAGGTAAGGGAGCAGTTCATAGAACCAGGGTGAGGAGGAAGGGAGGGATGATTCCAGAGAATTTCAGACAGGGCAATTGAGTGGAGATCCCACAGGCAGCGTATTGTGGGAAGGGTGTTCCTGGACAAAGGCTCACCATTATGAGAGCTTGTGGTTTGTTCTGGAAGCAGCAAGAATACTCTGTGGCTAGATTGTCCATGAGCAGCAGAGAGAAGTGAAGCTAGACGGGTGGCAGTGTTTTTGTTTTTCTACGGAATCAGTTGTATTGTTGTCGAAAAACAAGTTCTTGGTGTTCAATGCAGGAAAGCATTCAAGGACACACTGAGTAAGCCAAGCAAGCAGTAGATTCATTAGAGAAGCACAGGACACTCTCAGGATGGTGAGAGCAGGTGGGCTTGGAGAAGAACAGATGCCCAGAAGAGAGGTGGGATTTGGGAATTTGTTACACTTAAAGTGACAGGGTAGAATATTCAGAGCTTAAGGGTGGTGGTGGAGTTGGTCCTAAGCAGGTCCTTGCTGATCACTCCTACCCTGCAGGAGTGGGCGGTGGGGGTGGGGGGCATTTTTGTCCTTATTTGGCTCTCTCAGAACTGTCATGGTGACACGGGGATAGAGCTTTTTCCTGGCTTCCATGCTAATGATATTATAATCCATTATAATCAGCCAGAAATCACCGAAAGGGGCAAGATGGCATCCTGGATACCCTCTCGGCTGCCAAAATCCACTTCCGGCCAGATTGAAGTAGACTTTTCCTTAGCTGTTGACCTTGCTGCCTCCTTCCTTTTTCAGCCCCCTCCTTCCAGGCCCTATTCTTCCTAGCTATAGTATCAGCATGGCTACAGATTAGTTTGAAAGCAATTTGGTTTTTAAAAATATATCCTTTTAATTGTTTCTCTGTTATGTCTGTCACAGTCATCACTGGGACTTGACTGTTCAACAACTTATTACCATTTCTGATGGCATTAATAGAAATGTTCAAGGGTTGTAATTGATTATGTTCACTGCTAAATTGGAGGTTTAGTGCTGTATGTCACTGAAGAGGGATTTAGACAAATCAGAATAATCAGAGGAGGCTTGAAATGCCGCAATGAAAGGTGGTTCAATATTATGAGGTTATGAGAAATGAATGTGGGGAAGAGCATGATTATTCACTTCAAACCCTTGGAGGATGACTTGGCGAAGTGGACTTTATACTGTTTTGCTTTCAAGGGTTGATCTGGGATTAATAATCACAAATTGTAGTGTGTCTGGAAGGTTTCTAAGAACTAACCCTTGGGGGTTCCCTGGTGGTGTAGTGGCTAAGGCTTTGGCGCTCTCAACGCTGTGGCCTGGGTTCGCTTCCCAGCCAGGGAACGCTCCCCCCCCCGCCCCCAAAATAACTGATCCTTAGATAATCAAATTTTCAATACTGTAATGTCCATGGAGACTGAGTTGGACTCCTAATTCTGTCATTGGGTAATAGACTGGATTATCTCTTCTGACACCAAGCTCTTAAAAGTCCATAACATATTTGTATATTCAACATAGTTTTGGTGCTAAATAAATCTTATTATTTTTGAAATCTATTAAAATAGATTATTTGTGCCAATATATGTTATTTTAATGTGTTTACATGGTAGACTACATAGAAAGATAAAAGGTTTTTCGAGTTACATAATATCTTCCTTTCTACTATGTGAGTTTGAGCAAGTTACTTCCTGAGCCTCTATTTGTGTTCATAAAGCAGGGCTAATAGCAGTTATGTTACAGGGTCATTGGGAGATCAAATATGGTGATGTTGTGACATACAAATACTGTTATTGAAAGTATTTTTTCCTTTTCTATAATGTCTCATACTATGACTTTTCTAAAAGCATTGAGCACCCTACTACAGAAATAAAACATAGTGACAACACCTGGATTTTTTCTCAGGTGGAGGCTTCCTTTTTATCATTCAGGTACATTCTTGAATGCTTTCTCAATGAATAATAAATGCCATTTTATCCAGAATGACAAAAGAGTGATGGCAAATGGACCTAAAATTGTAACTCACTCTCCACCATCTAGAAGCATCTCCAGATTCCAACATACAGATGCACCTTTTTCTGGTTATTTCTCCTTCATTTTTCATTAATCATACACATAGGCATAAAATCTTTGACCTTGATAAGAAATATATGGAAGCATTTTGCTTATTAAGAAGTAATTTGAAAGTAACCATGGATTTTCTAGTTTAGTCCCCTAATTTTGAAATAGAAAACATGTGTGCATCTGTGTGTGTATATATACACATGCACCCTTGATTGCTTGCATTACATGCCCATTAAATACAGGTATAGATTGTTACTCATTCTCATGCTGCAAGGCTCTGAATTTTTAATAGTTGTTTCAATTAAGAAAATGTTAATTTTTCCTTCATTAACTTTTAATTTGGTGCCTCGTATGTTTAAAAGATGAACTTTTCTGCATATTTCATGGTAATAAACAGAGACATAATATGAAATAATTACGCTAAGATGCTGACTGCTTAAGTGTTTATTATGGTTGGTATCATGTTATTTACTGTGCTGTGAGAATTCAACTTTGGACATTGAACCACTGAGTAAAAGAGTAAAAACAGAAATAGAGAAATCAATTTGCACACACACACTTTTGTACATGCTCCTAAATATATGTATCTGTATAAGCTAAACTTTATTGAGTGTTTACTATGTGCCAGGTACCTTGTTAAGTCCTTTACATGGATTATCTCATTTAATTCTTACTATAGGGATTGAGGTAGCTTCTATTGTTTTGTTTTTTCCTTCATTTTTCATGTAAGCAAAACGAAGTTGATAGAAATTAAGTGTACAAAGTTTATAAATGGTGGAGACTGGATTTTTAAGTAAGCTGTCTGACTTCACAGCTGGAATTTTTAATTACCATGTGACACTGCCTTGGTGCTTGTGTAATAATGGAGTCAGAATTGGAAAAGATATCAGATAATCCATGTAGCCTTCACTGAAGTGAAGAGCTGAAATCTGTCTTCATCTCAGACCAATGGTCATTTAGCATCTGCTTGAGTAACTCCAGTAATTGGAGTTTCATAACTTCAGCAGACAGCCCGTTCCTACTGTCACTAGGTATCTTATTCGTCTATGTATTGGGAATTTGTCTTTGTGGCATTTCTATGTATTGGTTAGTTCTGCCTTCTGGAGGAATATTGAACATCTCTCTCCCTCTTCTCTCTGGCAGCCTGTCAATGCTCTGCTCCCCCGAGTCTTCCTGTTCTTTAGCGTTCCACATGAGCTCTCCGGACCCAGCACCATTACAGTCACCCTTCATGACAATTGAGTTTAATCGGTCATTCCTGACAAGTTGCAGTACACAGAACTGGACACAGCTGTGTGACATTCCTTACAGTGGGAAACTGGGCTGAGCAGTAACACCCAGGTTAAGGTCTGAGCACAACTGTTTACTGTGTGACTTGGGCAAGTGGTAACGTAGCTGAGCCTCAGACCCTCATCTGTAACATGGGCAGTATAAATGCTAATAATATACAGCATTATTATAGGGGTCCAATAAGATGGTGCTGGGGAAAGTGCTCTGTGAATCACAGCCCCTGCCTCAGTCCTGTCCTCATCCCTGCCCTTAGCCAGCTCTTTCACTCCCTTCCACTCAGCGTATCTTACTCCCTCACCTCTCATTGCATTTTTGCTCAGGAGTCACCTGCTAAATGAGGCCTTTCTTGACCACTGTATTTAATATCATGAACATTCCCTTAACTTCTCTATCTTACCTACATTATCACAATTTTGCATACAAATAATTTGCTTACCTATTGTGTGACTCCCCCCTGCTAGAATGTAAACAATGTGAGCTCAATAATTTATCTGTTTTCATAACTGCTATATATTCTGGATATAGCTGATGATCAAGAAATACTTGTTGAGTAAATGAATGAAATACCATCATGTTTGTGTTTCTCATGTGGTCTGACGATTGAAAAGTACAATGAGATGTTTCCCAGTTTTTTGAACAGAAGAAAAGTACAGTGGACAAATTCATGAATTATTTTTATATTTCAAATTCATGAATTAATTGGTCAGTTAATTTTCTTATGCTGCAAGCATATTTTCTGACAGAATAGTTATCTGAGCTGAATTCATGGAGTGAAATACTAGAATTGTCCAATTTAAAAAATATTCCTGAAAAGAAAAAATGTAGTTTATCACTGGCTTCAATTTCTGATGACTTAAGGTCACAGTTTGATGAGTAAATGAATATAAGAGTTTATTTTAAAGTATCAGCAAATAATTGAATTTCCTGTTTATGTACTCACTGTAGCCATTCATCATCTAGATTTCTTCTGATTGATGGTGTGTCTTATAGCCGCAAGACCTGTGTCTCAAAGTGATCACAGCCCCAGCTGTTTGGCTATTTCTCTTTTAATGTAGTTTTGGGAGTTAGTGGATGAAGGGGGTTTATCAGGGCAAGAAAGCAGGAATACAGATGTAATTAGGCCCTACAAGTAGGAAGGAGGATCAGAGAGCTGCTGGGATCTCCATTTGCCTCTTAGCATAAATACAGTCTAGGAAACATGTTACCTGCCTAGATAAAACTCTCAGGGCTGGCTTAGGAAAACTCCATTTAATTGAAGGAGATTATGGGGTTAAGATTACTGGGAGTGCAAAGAGTGCTGAATTTCCAGAACAGTTGCTTTCTTTTCTGGTTTAGTGACTTGCACATGGAGCTAGCTGGCTGCTTGGTCTTAATGGACTAAAACAATTGAAGTCAACAAAACATCTGATTGTAACAGGTAATCTGTCTACTGGCAGGCTGAAGAGAGAAGAATTTCCCTATGGCAAAAAAGTGTCTTGGGATATAAGAAAAAACAATAATAAAATGATACACTTTCCTTACCCAAGAAAGTTGACTATAGGCCTATGAATTATTGACACATGCTTTTTTGTTGTTGAATATAGGCCTATGAATTATTGACACATGCTTTTTTTGTTGTTGAATATTTGCATATCTACTCAGATTTAATAATGCTGTCAGCAGTTTGTGCTGTGTCAAATTGTTCTGAATTTAAATCTGCAGAATCATGTTTGGTCAAAGTGCCTGAAAAATCCCACAGCTGCTTATTTAAACATTTTTAATTTGCTCTAAAATGTATTTTAATCACAAAGGAGCTTTCAGAAGAATTTTATAAATCTATCATTGCTAAATACCAAAACAAAGCCTTGCAAATATACATGGCATGGGAGAATAATGCTCAAATGAATGAATTATTTACATTCTGTTTTCAGAAAAGGGAAGTATGTTTTAGAAAAATCTGTATCTGTGGTAGATGTATGAAAATTTCTTTATTATTTATTATATATTGGAATTGAATTAATTCTACTAGAGACATCAAAGATTCAAGGTCAGTATAAATTTTAATTAAAAACAACAATCATGATGGACGCTTTCGTTAAGTAAACAATTACCCTTGTCTACAAAAGTGAACATTTGGATATCGAAAGACTAATTGTGTTTCTAGTTACACCAGAACTGCATTTAGATTCAAGCTTACTACTAATTGGGTGTCAAGGAAAACATTGATCAATGTAATGGTAAAACTAATAAAATTGGGCAGGATAGCACAAAATTAGGAATTATGTAGTTCCAAGACTCATTTCTTCCCTCCAAATAAATTGTAGTGTAAGAGCAAACTTGTAATAGTAGTATTAGTACTACTAGTAGGGATAAAAATAACTAACAATGCTTGAGTGCATTTGCCAGATACAATGATACATGCTTTTCAACCATGATTCACTTTGGTTTTTAAAACAGTCTGAGGAGAATGTTACTAATACATAGTTAGACACTGATTTTTTTACTATATGGGAGGTCAGCACCCCCTAAACCATGTGTCACTCAAAGGTCACTGTATATTTTTTATTTTGTAGACAAAGTGAGATGCAGAAATTCTTCTGTCATTCAGCTGGCAAAGAGCAGAGCCGGGTTCAGCCTGCAGGCCCTCTGTGATGAAGGCTGGGCCTTAGTCCTTATCCTACCAAATTCCATTGGGAATACTGGGGGTGCCCATAAAGTATATACACATTTTGAGAGATGTTATCTATGTATTACGTAAGTACTGATGGTAACTGCTTCGAGCACCTCTTGTAATTGCAGAAGTCAAAGGTGACTTGTATTCATCTTTTGTTATTGGTATATATTGAGTATTACAATTTTAATACAATTTTTTTCCTTTCTTGAAATGTGTATACATTTTTGGCACCCTCTGTATACCTGTTCAGACCTACTTGAGGGTGTTGGTGGAGGAGTAAAGAAGGGGAAGACAAAATAACCTCTAACCCCCGAGGAAGTTAATCCTACCAGAGAGAAACGACTTGAACAGATGATTATTAAGAGTCAGAATCAGTGATTCAGGTGACGAGTACTCTAAGAATTGTTGTGGAAAGGGAAGACAACCATAGGCTGAGATTGTTAGGGAAGACTACCTACCACAGGTGGACTTTGTCCTTAAGTGCTGATTAAGTTTTTTGGTACAACACATTGTAGCATTTAGTGTTTAGGTTCTAATAAGAATTTTATAAATGGCATTCTAATAGAATTCTAGCCTTGTTTATCTTTAAAGGGGTTTTTGGACACTTTAAAATATAGTTCAAATATGTGTATACTTTCAGTGTTGCAGTTCTTTTCTGAAAATGAATGTAAGTTATTGCTTATCCCTTCTAAAATGTGGAAATAAATAATATTAATGCTGTTTTCTGTATAGAAGTGGAAGAAACAGTTCAGAGTGATGTTTAGGAAGAACTGATAGTGTTCTGCTCTAAGAGAGAGAGAACAATGCTTTAAAAAGACAACTTCCCACATTTCATGGTAGCACCCACAGTAAATGTTTCCTTTCTTTAACAGTTGGCTTGGGCTTGATGACATTAACTACATGAATTCTTTATTCAAATCTTATCTCTGGGCCCCTGTTTTAAAATCACATATAAGTTCAATCATTCCAATAGAAAATAAAGTCTTTAAAATACAATTGTTACAACTTTTTAAGACACAAAAAGGCATCAAGAATAATACAACAGAAACCAGTGTACGCACCTTCAGTGTAAAAAACTAGATGCCCTCACCTGGTATCCAGGGACATGTGCCTTAGGCTGTTTTTCATTGTCCTAGAGGATATCATACTGCAGCTTCTGCTGGTATTCCTTAGTTGGTTAGGGGTTGTAGTACCACTGAGTGGGGCAGGGAGTAGATAGCATGGATCCTGTGAATTGACTCATTCTTGCTGGAGAAAAGCTCTGTATATAGGATGCACCTTCTGTGGTGAAAGCGGATGAGTCTGTCACCATCTGATTTGAGAGGGTACACAGCCATAGAACTAGGTTGAGAGTCTGGACAGGAGCAAGTGGGAACAGGCAGTTGTAGAGGACCAGTCCTAAGTGATGCCTTACTTAACAAGGGCTGTACTGTCTCTCTCTGTGTGTGTTTTGTATGGAGCAAGTGCGGCATGTGAATTTAAGGAGATTAAAAAAGTGAAGGACATCATGTGCTAGAGAATGTCGAGAATCAAAGTGCTCAATATTTGTGAAACAGTCTTCTCTAGGCTATTTTAGGCAAGTGGAAGTAGAGCTCTAATCTATTTTTAAGTGCAAATCTAAGTAGAAAGTAAAAAGAAGTACTAAATTTACTTATAAAATAAGCCCTGTGACAAGCTATGAAACATCATCGGTTGCTCTCTGAAACCAAAGTGGTCTTTGATGAGACTTAAATGAGCGAGACAGATGAGATTGAGGGCACTTATTCAGAGTTAAAAGGGAACCTTAAAGAAAATGTTTCCTGGGGGCTGCTGTGCTTTCTTGAGTTCCTATCTTACGTTATACAATGGTAAAGTCTAAGAAGGCATTACATAATAGCTGCTAGAAAAGAAAGCTTATTTCCTAAGGTGCTGTTTACAAAATCATACTTGTTTGGGTAGGGCCATTTACCTTTTCCAGGGGACTCGGTGTCTCACTGTGTCCCCTCTTTAATCTTATGATTATTTCTTTTAAAAAATTTTTTATGGTTTTTTTCTTGTTAGACTTATTGGGGTGACATTGGTTAGCAAGAATTACATAGGTTCCAGGTGTACAATTCTGCAGTGCATCATCTATGTGTTGCATTATATGTTCATCACCCAGAGTCAGCTCTCTTTCCATTACCATGTATTTAGCTTCCCCTCCCTCCTCTCCCCACCCTCCTCCTGCTCCCATCCCCTCCCACTTGTCCCGAAAAAAAACATTAAACTATTGATTGTCTCCATGGGTTATTTGTTTGTTCGTTTTTTTTCTTTGTTGCTTTCAGTTTTATATTCCGCATATGAGTGAAGTCATACAGTTTTTTGTTTTTTCTGTCTGGCTTATTTCTATTATCATGATGATCTCCAGGTCCATCCATTTTGTTATAAATGGCAATATTTCATCTTTTCTTACAGCTGAGTAATATTCCATTGTGTATATGTACCACAGCTTCTTTATCCAGTCATCTGTCGCAGGGCACTTTGGTTGTTTCCATGTTTTGGCCACTGTGAACAGCACTGCGATGAACATTGGGGTACATAAGTCTTTGCGGACAAAGGTTTTCAGGTTCTTTGGGTAGATCCCCAGAAGGGGGATTGCTGGGTCATATGGTAACTCCATTCCCAATTTTCTGAGGAACCTCCACACTGCCTTCCACAGTGGTTGTACCAGTTTGCACGTCCACCACCAGCAGTGTGCCAGAGTTCCTTTTTCTCCACATCCTCTCCAGCACTTGTTATTCCTTGTCTTGTTGATAACAGCCATTCTCACAGGTGTGAGGTGGTGTCTCATTGTGGTTTTGATTTGCATTTCCCTGATAGCTAATGAGGATGAGCATTTTTTCATATGTCTGCTGGCCATTTGTATTCTTCGTGGGAGAAGTGTCTGTTTAGTTCTTCTGCCCACTTTTTAATTGGGTTGTTTGTTTTTCTGTTGTTAAGTCTTATTAGTTCTTTATATATTTTAGATATTATACCCTTATCTGATGGGTTGTTTGCAATTATTTCTCCCATTCAGTTGGCTGTCTCTTTGCCTTGTTGATGGTTTCTTTTGCTGTGCAGAAGCTTTTTAGTTTGATATAGTCCCATTCATTTATTTTCGCTTTTACTTCCCTTGCCTTTGATGTCAAGTTCATGAAATCTTCCTTGAGTTTAGTACCAATGTCTTCTTCTATACAGTTTATTGTTGCACATCTTATATTAGGTCTTTAATCCATTTTTAATTAATTTTAGTATATGGTGACAGTTCACAGCTCAGATTCATTCTTTTGCATATGTTCTTCCAGTTTCCCCAGTACCATCTACTGAGGAGGCTTTCTTTTCCCCATTGCATATTTTTTGCTCCTTTATCAAAAATTATTTGTCCATATATTTGTGGATTTATTTCTTGGTTTTCACTTCTGTTCCATTGGTCTGTGTATCTGTGTTTCTGCCAATATCAAGCTGTTTTGATTATTGACACTTTGTAGTATAAATTGAAATCAGGGAGTGTAATACCACCAGCCTTATTTTTTTTATGTAATACTGCTTTGGCGATTTGAGGTTTTTTGTGGTTCCATACAAATCTGATAATGTTTTTTATCTATTTCTTGAAAGTATGTTTGTAGGATTTTGATGGGAATTGCACGAACTCTGTAAATTGGTTTGGGTAATATGGCCATTTTAACAATATTAAGTCTTTCTGTCCATGAACACGGAATATCTTTTCATTTTTTTGTGTCCTCTTCAATTTCTTTCAAAAGCATCTTACAGTTTTCCCGAGTAAGTCCATCACATTCTTTGTTAAGCTAATTCCCAGGTATTTCATTCTTTTTGTTGAAATTGCAAAAGGTATTGACTCTCATTTCTTTTTCAGAAGATTTGTTGTTTGTATATAGGAATACTATTGATTTTTGTACATTGATTTTGTATCCTGCAACTTTACTGTATTTCTTGAAGCTCAGGCCCTGTCTCATCTGGTCTCCAAAAGCCAGCTGCGCCTCTCTTTCCAGGGGTTCAGCCAAACCTCTCTCAAATACCTCTCTTCTGGGCAGTACCTTGGTTTCTGGCTTCATCTTATAATTTCCCTCATTTTATGACAGGTAACTTTTTCCATGTCCGTTGTGAAGCCTCATCAATATTTCAGATTTGTGGAGTTTATGGATTTGAGTTAGGTACATTACCAGACTTTTTTATATACCCTGTAAGAACAGTATGCTTGTTTGGGTGATAAGCGTTATGTCTGTACCCATTCGTGAAATACCAGTGTTGTTAACTAGGAAACACCTACACTTCTTCCAATTTATGGTTTAAAATATGACTTAAGAGTAGGTATCAGATCCCCTTTCCTGCTATGGACGTACATAGTGGAAGATGATTGCTGATTGTGCTACGTATAAGTGAATCTGCATTTCTGAATTGCTGTACTTTTTGCTAACTTAGAAATTGTGTTTGATGCATTTTTCTCATGTGAAATTCTTCAGTGTTTCTTGCCAAAATCCAGAGAAAATCTTTCCTATGCCAAACAAGAAGTATTGAGGAATCAAAAGGCAAGGGGGTAGGGTTTGCATAAAAAGAAAAGAATGTTAAGGGATTGTAGACAATTTAAACTTGTGATTAGTTAACTCTTTCAATAAGGGGAAAATAATAGATAGTTAGCTAGTTCTGATGGAAATGAAACAAAAAAAATAAAGCAAGCATCCCTTACCTTTACTAGCCTCTTGTCAGGCACAGACTCTCATTTACTCGGAAGGCTTTTAAAGGCCTTCTTAATAATCAAAGTGGAAAGCCTTTAAATCTTCAGTAACTCCTGATTTTTTAATGTAAAATTTCACATGATGTTCATCTGAGCACTTCACAGCATACAATATATACTGAAATTATAACAATAATTAGGAAATTTGTCAGCTGTATCTAATGCAAAATTTGTATGGTAGACTTCGTCCAAACTTCACTGAGACTCATGTTCTAAAATGTCTTGTAATACCTTACTTTTTTGGCATTGCCAGACTTCTGCTGTGTGTGCCCTAGACCAATATTTGATATGCACATCCCACTGTCATGGTACATGGAGCTTTCTCCTATACTCATACGTTGTCTTATCATATTCATCTCAGTGATTTCAGGAATGTTCAGCCAGTGTTCTTTAGTTTCTTGCTTAACTGGGAAAGGTGATTAGTATATTTATTGTAGAGCTCACATGAGATAAAATCTGCTTTTCTCCCCTATAGCTTACCCTCTGACTCAAACCTGCATATGAACTAGATTTTATCTTTTTTTTTTTTTTTTTGTAGTTTCTCTAATTTAGGAATTGTTTGGGTGAAAGTTTAAGGACATACTATAGAAAAGCCTAAGAATAGAAGGAGTAGATTCACTGGAAAGTAGCTAAGAAAGGATGCATCACAAAGTGAAAACAGAGAAATGGACCTCCAGCTTAACTAATTAAATTCCCCTCCTAATCCCTTCTCTCTGCAATGCCATTCTCTCTAGTATGTAATTGATAAAGACTTACTAATGAGAGCCAGGGTTAAGAGTTGGCCAATCAGCCCTATGTGACTGCCTGACCTATATTGACAGATTTATTCATTCATTCATTCATTCAAGTATTTAGTAGAGTACTTATAATCTAGCCAGTGTTCATATAGCGTTGGAGATACAATAGCTAGTATCTTGCTGCTTGGACATGCTGGGAAGTTTTTCTGCCCCACCTCCGAAATCCACTGTGTCCTTTGAGTTAGCTGAAGAAACACCAGACACATCCACTTGTGGACATGGAAAGGTCTGAAGTCCACTGGACTTTGAAGAAAGCTGATTAGAGAAACTGGAAAACAGGGAGGGGAAGCTAAATATAAGGTGATGGAAAGAGAAGTCACATTAGGTGGTGAACTGATTATACATCAAGTTGACAATGCACTGTAGAATTGTATGCCTGAAACCTATGTAATCCTTGCTAACAGATGTCACCCCAATAAGTCTAACAATAAAAATGAATTTAAAAAAAAAAAAAAAGAAAACAGGATTCTCATTCTAGTACTCATTTCTAAAAGCACTTTGTTAACAGTTTAAAATTTCTTAGTCTGTTTAATGTACTGTTATTTCACTCTTATTCCTCTTTCCCTCTCCCAAGCTATTATTGAACTGATGGTGTGCTTTATAGTTAAAGATGTCTCAGAATTGAGGAAGTGAGCTCTATAGGCTGGAGCTTTCTCTTCACAACCACAAAATGATTGCTGTAGAGCTCTGAGGCTCTACACGGTACACAGGGACTTCCTCCCATACTCTTTATTTCAAAATCGTTCACGGTACACAGGGACTTCCTCCCATACTCTTTATTTTTCCTATAATTTCTACTTTGGAAAACATAGAATAGGAAATATTTCTGTAGGATTAATATTAAGACATTTTTATGTTTCATATAGTATGTTTGATAGTGTTGATTGTGGAAAACTTGGAATTACAGAAAAATATAAACAAGAAAGTGAAATCAGACTTCCTTAACTTACAGTCAATGTATTATTTGTATTTAGTTGAATAACTAGTCCGTTGTCTCCATTCATCCTTCCCTCTTTCTCTCTTTCCCTTCTCTCTCTCCTTCCCTCCCCACTTTCTGTGTGTAAATCTATCAGTATATCAATCTCTATGGACATTTTTCTTCTCAAATTTCCAATTTTATTGCACTTACTCTTATGTTTTACTCTGCAGTTAACATCATATGGGGAATTATTTTCCCATACCTTTAAATATTTTCAAAAACATTTTCAATTCAACTATGTTATATGTGACAGTTTAATGAATGAATCTCTAGTGTTAGAAGATGTTCAAGCTGGTGACAGGTTTTGTTTTGGGTTTTTTATTTTTTTATTTTTTGTAATTATAAATAATCCTATAAGATCATCTATGGGCATAAAGTTTTATATGTAGCTCTGGTCATTTCATTTTTTTTTAAAGGTATTGTAAAGAAACAGTCTTTTATTTATTTATTTATTCATTATTATTTCTTTTGCTTTTTGGTATGTGGGTAGCTCCCTGACTGGGAATCAAACCCAGGCTGCGGTGCTGACAGTGCCAACACCGAAGCTTTAAACCACTACACCATCAGGGAACTCCTGGTCATTTCATTTTTTAAGAAAAAATCTTAACACCAAATTTTAGAACTTGTATTGCTGGGCCAAAGGGGCACTTATATTTGAAGGTATTTAATACATATTAGGGAAACGTTCTCCTGAATGGTTATCTAATTTAAACTTCCACCAGTCTTATATAAGAGTGACCTGGGCTCTTTACTTCATAGAATTTTCATCAGTGATCTTGGAGATGAACTAACTTTAGAATTCAGATTATAATTCAAAACAGTTTTGACAATTCAGAGAATTGGTCCTCGATAGCAAATTTAAGTTCAGTAAGGGAAAATGATGGTAGGAGAAATAGGACAGGTAAAAATTGCCAAATTTCTGCTTACAAAATAGCTGTTTATGCATACATTGCCTGAAGGAGAATCCTGAGGTCATAGGGAATGTGACTAGATTTTTCCAAATCCCTGTGGGGGACTTTGGTATGATTAGGTATGTTTTCAATGCAAATAAAAAGAGAACCGATTTGAATTAATGCTCTATTCTAAAAGGACTTTAAAATGTTATATTTTCAGTTATTAAGTATTCAAAGACACTAAATACCTTACTGGGGAACACTAAATGTTCATTTTAATTATTTACTATAATTATTTGAACATAAATTGAATTTAGAAAAGGGTTTCTGAAAGTTACACTGATCTTTACTCAACTAAACAGAGAATGTGTTTAAAAAACTCTTTTTTTTTCCATGAAATTTTAGGGGAAATAGAATTATCTTTACCATGCAAATATCACATCTCTTGATTTAGGCAAGCTCTCTTAAAATAAAAACAGCATACTCCTATGTTTATAATCTCTCTCTGTCTTTCTCTCTGTTTCTCTCTCTGTCTCCCTGTCTTGGTCTCTCTCTCTGTCTCTAAGACTTGAAGAAACAGTTTTAAAAGCCTGATTCCATTTGGTTGTAGGTTGTAGTTTTTTGTGTTGTGAATGTAATTTATACCATAGAAGCTAGTACCAATATATCTATTAGCAATCATTTCTATTCACTTGTGGTACAGTTCAAATTAATGTTTAGACAAGGTACCCTGGGACAACTATGACCCAGAAGGACTTTATAATTGGATCCTTTTTTCTTTTGACTGATATTCAGCATGGTTTTAAGACTACCCGTATTAACAAATTACATACAATGACTTAAAAATAAGAACATTTGATTATTCAGCTCTCTTAAATCAATTAAATATGTCTGCAAGGTGACAGGGAGTTTGCTGTATTTTTATTATCCATAGAACTTTGTACTCTTGTGCTAATAAACTATTTTAAAACTATTTTTTCTTTTTTAACCTAGATTCCTACCATTCATAATTGAGTGTGAGATCCTTTTCCAATCAAAACACTTAAAATGTTACTTATTATTTTCCGTTTTGTATGGTTATTTTTAGTCAGTGCTGTTATATCTAATAGTAGATATCATTCTTTAGGGAGGGTCATCCATATCTCTGCAGGGTGCTTTCCTGAAGTACTGAGAGGCAGAGAGTTTACTGCTCCTCATTGCTGACATAACAGATGGAGGATGAACCGGCCAAGTGTATGGTTGCTGTGAAAGCTAAAATAAGTGGAGCTGTAATTCTAATTACTTTGTCCATCTAAACAGTATCTAGTCCTTGGTGTATCCAACACCTGTGAAAGGTTAAAAAACGTGGCAGCTGCACTTTGCTTTGGGAAAACTATTTTATATGTGTGTGTGTGTGTGTGTGTATTTATAGTTTGACATACATTTATTGCAGAAAACTAGAAAAATTTAGAGAAGATTAATTAAGAAAATAATCACCAATAACCTTATGGTAGAGATAAATCCTATTTACATTTTTTGTTTTATTAATTTTATATAATTTGGGGTCCTAATGTACATGCAATTCCATGTCCTCACTTTTTTCCATTCAGTATATTACTTTCCCATGCTAGTAGAAAATCTCTGAAAATCCAGTTTTTAATGGTTAAGTAATATTCATTTATACAGTCATATCATTATTTACTTATCTCTGATTATTTCCAGTTTTCAGTTATAAAAAATCATATGATAGATGTATTGTACACAAATTTTTCTGTTCATCTCTTATAATGGTTGCATTATGCTACCTGCCAAAAGTGTATATTTTTATTGCTAAGTTATAGAATATCAGATAAGCACACATCGTTGTAGATGGAAATAAGTCTGACAAGACTTTATATAGTGGTATACAAGCTGTTCTTTGAAGGTACACAATCAAGGCCTTGGCAGCTATAAGAGAGTCAAGGCATCACAGATGGGGAAAATTCATGAGCTGAGATGTGAATGGAAATGAGCTTGGGCTGTGTACATTTGTTTGTATGAATGTGATCCAATCACAGTGTCAGTATAAGCCTGAGAAATTGAAGGACATAAAGTTTGAAATGTGGAGTGAAAATTTGAAATTATTTGTAGGATAGGTGTGGCAGCCAAAGGTCCTAAATTTTTGGACCATTGTACTTTTAATTATTCATTAAAATTTTTATGTAGCACAATTTATGTGCAAATCTCCCCCTTTTGGAGACCTACAAGGGGCTTGTACTTCAGTAGGGGTGATGATATTCAACCACTGAGTGCAATGGTCTGTCATGTTATCCTCATAAATACATTCATGTTGTCGGGCTGTGCTGATTTGAAAAGTAGACTCATGGTGGCAGTTAGAAATTTTGGGAGGTGCAGAATCAGAGCAGAGTCACAATTTAAATGATGCAGATATTTTAAAGATGGTTCTTAATATAGATTGGAATAGTCTGGTTAAAATCAGGAGTCGTAGTAAAGGACAAGTAAGCAGTGCAGGTTGGGAAGCAGGAATTCTTTGACTTAGCAGAATGATTTGGGCAGAAGAGGGCTGACATTTAAATAAATGATTTAATTTAGTGTTTCTATATACCGAGTAAGCTCTTCAAAATATAAAAGTCAAAGTCCTGGATGCTCAGTGAACTTGAGGAAAGAGTAGATGAATTCAGTGAGAACTTTAACAAAAGGATAGGAAACATAAAACAGAGACAGAAAACATAAAAAAGAACCAATCACAAATGAAGAATGCACTAACTGAACTGAAGACTACATCAGAGGAAATCAACAGTAGAATAGATAAAGCAGAGGATCAAATCAGCATTTTGGTAGAGAAGGTAATGGAAAACACCCAATCAGAACAGTGAAAAGAAAAATGAATTTACAAAATGAGGAGAGTATAAAGGGCTTCTGGGACAACAAGCATACCAACATTCATGTCATAGTGGTACCAGAAGGAGAAGAGAGAGAGCAAGGGATTGAGAACCTATTTGAAGAAATAATGACTGAAAACTTCCCTAACCCAATGAAGGAAATAGACATACAAGCTCAGGAAGTACAGAAAGTACCAAATGAACCCACACCAAGACACATTATAATTAGAATGGCAAAGGTTAAAAAGAGAGAAACCTAAAAATAGTAAAAGAAAGACAACTAGTTACAAGTAGCTCCTGTAAGAATATCAATTGATTTCTCCACACAAACTCTGCAAGCCACTAGAGAGTGGCAGGAACTATTCAAGGCCCTACAACTGATACTACTGTACCCTGCAAGGCTATCACTTAAAATTGAAGAAAAGATAAAGAGCTTTCCAAACAAAAAAGCTAAAGGAATTCATTACCACCAAGACAGTATTGTAAGAAATGTGAAAGGAACTTTTTTAAAGAAGAAATGGGGGAAATAAGATAAAAATATGAATAACAAATGGCAATAATTATGTATCTATCAACAATATTTTAAATGTGAATGGATTAAATGATCCAATAAAAAGACATGGGGTAGCTGAAAATAGCAGAAAAAAAGACCTATGTATATGTTGTCTACAAGAGACCCACCGCAGATAAAAAGAAACAGAGACTGAAAGTATAGGGGTGGAAAAAGATATCTTATGCAAATAGGTAGCCATACTTAACCAGAAAAAACAGACTTTAATATGAAGACTATGATAAGAAACAGAGAAGGACATTACATAATGATTAAGAGATCAATCCAACATGAGGACATAACCCTAGTAAATAGCTACGCACCCAACATAGGAGCACCTAAATATATAAAATAAATACTGACCAACATAAAGGGAGAGATCAACAGTAATGTAATCATAGTAGGAGACTTTAACACCTCACTGACATCCAAACAGAAAAGCAACAAGGAAACAGCAGCTTTAAATGACACACTAGATCAGATGGATTTAATTAATATTTTTAGAACACTTTAACCCAAAGCAGTAGAATATACATTCTTTACAATGGCACATGGAACATTTTTCAAGATAGACCACATACTAGGCCACAAAACAAGTCTCAATAAATTTAAGAATATTGAAGTCATGTCAAACATCTTCTCTGACCATAATGGTAGGAAACTAGAAATCATTAAAAAAACAAAAAAACAAAACCAATAAACAAAAAACCCCCTGAAAAACACACGAACACATGCTGGCTAAATAACATGCTACTAAATAAACAATGAGTGGGTTAATGATGAAGACAAGGAAGAAATCAGAAGATTCCTTAAGACAAAAATGAAAACACCACTATCCCAAATCTGTGGGACACAGTGAAAGTCCTCAGAGGGAAATTCATGGCAGGCCTACCTAAAGAATTAATCAAAATCTCAAATAAACAGTCTACACCTAAGGGAATGACAAAAAGAACAGCAAAGGCCAAAGTGAGAAGAAGGAAGAAAATCATAAAGATCAGAACAGAAATAAGCAAAATAGAGGCTAAAAGTACAATACAAAAAATGAAAGACACCAAGAACTGGTTCTTTGAAAAGATAAAACAAATTTGATAAAACTTTAATAAGATTCATTAAGAAAAAAAGAGAGGATCCAAATAAATAAAATCAGAAATGAAAGAGGAAAAGTGAAAATGGACACCACAGAAATAGAAAAACATTTAAGACAATACTATGAGCAAGTATAGGTCAACAAATTGGACAACCTGGAAGAAATGGATACGTTTCTAGAAGCATACAATCTTCCAAGGTCGTATCAAGAAGAAAGAAAATCTGAAACAAGTGATTACTACTAATGAAATTGAATTGGTAATCTAATCAACAAACTCTCAACATAGAATAGTCCTGGGCCAGATGGCATCATAGGTGAATTTTACCAAACATTCTAAAAAAATTAACATCTATTCTTATCAAACTATTGCAAAAAATTCAAGAGGAAAGGAGTCTCCCCATCTCATTTTATGATGCCACCATTACCCTGATTTCAAAACTAAAGACATTACAAAAAAGAAAAAGAAAGAAAATTATAGGCTGATATTCCTGGTGAACACAGATGCAAAAATCTCAACAAAATATTAGCAAGCCAAGTTTAGCAATACATTAAAAATATCACACACCATGATCAAGTGGGATTTATTCCTGGTATGCATGGTTGTTTCAATATCCACAAATCAATTAATATGATACACCATATAAACAAAACGAAAAGCAAAAATCATATGATCCTGTCAATCGATGCAGAAAAAGCATTTGACAAATTGCAGCATCCATTTATGTTAAAAACTCACAGCAAAGTGGGAATAGAGGGATCATATCTCAAAATAATAAAAGTCATATATAAAAGACCCATAGATAACATTATACTCAATGGGAAAAAGCTAAAAGCATTCCTTGTAAGACCAGGACCAAGAGAAGAATGTCCACTTTGACCACTTTTATTCAACATAGTCCTGGAAGTCCTCCTAGTCATAGCAGTCAGACAAGAAAAAGAAATAAAAGACATCCAAATTGGAAAGGGAGAAGTGAAACTGGCATTATTTGCAGATGACATGATACTATATAGAGTGAACCCAAAGATTCCACCAAAAAAACTATTAGAACTGAAATAGAATTTAGTAAAGTATTAGAATACATAATTAATATTCAGAAACCCATTCCATTTTCATACATCTATAATCAACTATCGAAAGGAGAAATTAAGAAAACAATTGCACTTACAATTACATAAAAAAATAACCTAGGAATAAATTTAACCAATGAAATAAAAGACCTGTACTCAGAAAATTTTAAGACATTGAAGAGAGAAATTCAAGAAGATAGAAATAAATGGAAACATATACCATGCTCTTGTATAGGAAAAATTAATATGGTTAAAATGTGTATACTGTCTAAAGCAACCTGTGGAGTCCATGCAATCTTTATGAAAATATGAATGAGATTTTTCATAGGACTAGAACAAATAATCCTAAAATTTACATGGAAGTATAAAAGACCCCAAAGAGCCATGGAAATCTTAAGATTGAAAAAGCTGGAGGCATTATGCTACCTAATATCAAACTATACAATAAGGCCATAGTAATCTAAACAACATGGTATTGGCATAAAAACTGATACATAGATCGGTGGGACAGATTAGAGAGGCCTGAAATAAACCCATGCCTATATGATCATTTAATGCATGCCAGGAAACAAGAATATACATTGGGGTAAAGATAGTCTATTTAATAAGTGGTGCTGGGGAAACTGGACAGATACATTAAAAAATATTAAACTGGACCACTTTCTCACCTCATATACAATAAACTCAAATGGATTAAAGACTTAAATGTAAGTTCCAAAACAATAAAACTCTTAAAAGAAAACATAGGCAATAAAATCTCAGACATCAATTACCCTTAATATTTTTACTAATGTATTTCTTTGGACAATTGAAACAAAAGAAGAACAAATTTGACAACATGAAATTAAAAAGTTTTTGCAGAGCAAAAGAAACCATCAACAAAACAAAAAGACATCCTACTGCATGGGAGAAAATAGTTGCCAATGATACATCTGATAAGGGGTTAATACCCAAAATTAATAAAAGAACTCATACAACTCAATACCAAACAAAGAAAAAAATCCAATTAAAAAATGGGTAGAGCACCTATTCTCCAAAAAGG
This sequence comes from Lyroderma lyra, assembly GCA_004026885.1. NCBI lineage: Eukaryota > Metazoa > Chordata > Mammalia > Chiroptera > Megadermatidae > Lyroderma > Lyroderma lyra. Next base: position 100,819 of record PVJL010004640.1, read on the forward strand.
ATATACAGATGGCCATTAGACATGTGAAAAGTTGTATTTCATCAGGGAAATACAAATTAAAAACAATGAGACATCACCTCACATTTGTCATCAATATATCAACAAACAAGTATTGGTGAGGATGTGGAGAAAAGACAACTTTAGTGCACTGTTGGTGGGATTGCAAATTGGTGAACCAACAATAGAGAACAATATGGAGGTTCCTTGAAAAATAAAACTATTTTATGACCTGGCAATTCCAATCTTGGATATTTATTCAAAGAAATCCAAAACACTAATTCAAAAAGACATATGCACACATATGTTCTTTGTAGCATTATTTACAACAGCCAAGATAGGGAAGCTCACCAAGTGTCCATCAGTAGAAAAATGGATAAAGAAGTGGTACATATATTCAATGCAGTATTACTCAGCTGTAAAAACAAATGAAATCATACCATTTGCAACAACATGGGTGAATCTAGTAGATATTATGCTAAATGAAATAAGCTAGAGAGAGAAAGACAAATACTATATTTCACTTATATGTGTAATCTATAATAAAACACCAAAACAAACAAACAAACAAAACAGTCTCAATGATACAGACAGATGTCTAGATTTATCAGGGTGATCACGTTGTAAGCTCTATAAATGTCTCATCATTTTGTTGTATACCTAAAACTAATATAATATTGCATATCAACTGTAATTGAAAAAATAAATTTACAAGTCTGAATCCTATCCCAAATTAGCTAAATCAGATATTTGGGTTAATAAACCAGGTATATATATAAGAGTGTGTGTGTGTGTGTGTGTGTGTGTGTGTGTGTGTGATATAGATAGTAATATCCCTCTGAGATTCTTATATGTATCTCTGGTTAGAAACCACTAAAAAATTAATGTGTGTTTTTTCCACCTGAAGAATTCGTCAAATTATCTGAACCTACTATTTTGAATCTTAATAGACTTAATACTCCTGTGTATGCATTTTTCTTCTGAATATTTTTTCATACTTTTTTTTGTTCCTAAAAAATGTTTTCTGTTACTTGGTGTCAAGTTGTATTACAGACTTATTTATTAGTCTTACTCTGCAAAATTAATCTTGAGTAAATGAAATGCACTGCAAAAGTTAAAAAGAATTTCTTTTACTTTTTTTTCTTATTGAACTATAGGGACAAAAGCAAAGAAGATGGATAATCAAGCATGGTATTTTAGAACCACAAAGCTTGCCCTGGCCTTGGCAATTATCCGCTCAAAACCAGCAGACAAAAGCAGCAGAGAATATACAGAGCACCTTGCAAGGGTGGTGTCTGGGCAGGAGTTGAAGTGGAGGTCAAAAGTTGAAGCCTTGGAAGCTGAAATTCTGCAGTTACGTCAAAAACTTCTTCTGAGTAGGATTTCTTTTGGATTTTTTAAGAGTGGTGAGTGTATAAAAGTGCCTGTTGGTAATATATTCCTCTTTTATTTCAGCTTCATGATTATTTAGACATTGTTTAGGTTCCTGAAACTAGGCTTCTTGTCCTATAGAGATATTTTTTTTACTTCTAGTTATTTATTAAAAGTTTATTGTCATTTGCTAATGAATGGGGCTACGTTAAATTGGGATGAAGTTAGAGAATGAAAATACAAGGTCCAGCAGAAGTAACACCCTTTTATATGAGCTGGTCATCTATACCAAATCTTTTATTACAAAATCATAAGCATGTAATTTTCTAATATAACAGTGTTTTAACTACTTAAAAGGGGCATTACTTCTGCCAGACCCTGTAGATGTGAATGCAATAATGGTTTTTTTGTTGTTGTTTTTTTTGTTTTTTTTTTCACGTGGGTAGTTCCCTGGCTGGGAATCGAATCCAGGCCTCAATGTTGACAGCACCGAAGCCTAGCTGCTACACCACCAGGGAACTCGCGCAATAATGTTTTAAGCTTACTGGCTAAATTAATTTTAAATACACAGTGTTTAACATTATTATAGTATTTTAATTTACATGTATATTTTATGTTGCTTTTTTAGTAAATAATTCATCTAGAGGTCATGGATGAATTATTTAGGCAACAACCAAATAAACAAATAAATAATCCATAGAGGGTGTTTGGGTAAAGAATAACTGGTGAAAAAAAAGAAAGCAAAGAAAGAAGAAATGAAGAAACAAATAACCCATGGACACAATCAATAGTTTAATGTTTATTTGGGGACAAGTGGGTTAGGGAGGGGAGAAAGGGGAGGGGGTGGGAGAGGATGGGGGGAAGTTAAATACAAGGTGATGGAAAGAGAACTCACACTGGGTGGTGAACTTATTATACATCAAGGTGACAATGCACTGTAGAATTATATGCCTGAAACCTATGTAATCCTTGCTAACAGATGTCACCCCAATAAGTCTAACAATAAAAATGAATTAAAAAAAAAGAATAACTGGTGTGTGTGGGGTTACTATGTATCTAGACACTGAGGAGGTGTCATTTAGAATAAGACCTCTAGGAAGGGAACAGCCCAGCCACAAAGAGAATAGCCAGAAGCAGGAGCATGAGCAAAGGCTTAGCAGTGGCATATCCATGTCCCACTTAGAATACTGCCAGCATTACCTTTCAGAATGAACACCGTAAGGTAGAGATGTGATGGGGGGAAAAAGAGGAGAGATGAATTGGGATGCATTCAGAGGGGACTTGAATGTCAGCCTAAGGACGATTTTACTGTATTCCTAGTCAGTAAGTTGACCAATTTATAGTCTTTATTGGGACCTTATGAGAGCAGAAGGGACTATTAAATAATTACACTAGGACAATGGGCAAAAACCAGGACTTACTTGAACAAATGCGAACACGTGTTCACCTCATTCATTCATTAGGAGCCATGTGACTATTGATGCAGAGGATTGAGCCTCATATTGGGACTGGGAAACATAATTCTGGTGATTTTTTTAAAAAATGTAAATCAGATCATATTATACTTCTTGGTGGAAAGCCTATACCTGGATTTCAGTTCTGGTTCACATTAGCTCCAGATATATGATCATGGCCCATAATGCTGGGGGTGATTTTATCTCTAGTCCCCTCATCCCGTATAGCCTCTCTGCTGTAAATGCGGTTCCAGTCCCCGTGGGCCTCTGTCCAGTCCTTGCAGGCTCTTCTTGCCTCAGATCTTTGTTGTGCTCCTTTCTTTGACTCTTTGTGGCTGGGCTCTTCCCTTCCTGAAGGTCTTATTCTAAGTGACACCTCCTCAGTGTCTACTCTGTATACATAGTACCACCCCCTCCACACACCAGTTATTCTTTACCCAAACACCCTTTATGGATTATTTATTTGTTTACTTAGTTGTTGCCTAATCTCCTGAACTAGAGTCTAAATTCACTGAGGAGTGTCTTTGATTTGCTCAGCACTCTCTACTAAATACCCACTCAAAAGCCTGATACACAGAAGGTATTCAATACCTTGTCAAATGGAAGTGGGGTGTAGAGGATGTTTCAGTGATAGTAGTGATTGGAGGCAAGGAGACAAGTTTTAAAAGATTTTAACAAAGCCAATGTGAAGAAGGATGAGTGGAACTAGATCTATGATAGTGAGAACTAAAAGTAGGTCAGACAGATACGAATGATTTCAGAGTTGACACTTCAGACATTTGTAAATTATTTCAGATTGTGGTTAAGGGAGATAGAGGCAATTAAGATAATTGAGGTTTCCAGTCTTGGCTGTTGAATTGATTATGATGCTTTGAATCCAGATAGTGAACACAGAAATAAGCTTATAGGATAAAAGATTAAGTCCAGGTTTGTCTAGGTACAGGGATTATCTGGAAGGAAGGTAGAAGTATGGTCCTAAACTTAAAGGGGGTAAGCAGGCTGGACATACAAACCCAGCCTTCAGACATCTTGGCATTTAAGTAATAGTTGAAGTTATAGCTGTAAATGGGACTCACAGAGAGAACAGAGCTGGAGGGAGGGTGTCCTGTTGGTTCCAAAATTCCAGGGATAGGCAGAGGAAAAGGAGCCATTGAAAAGAGTGTGACTGTCACCTTCAGAGTGTGCTGGTGCAGTGCACACATGATGGTTATGGATAATGGGCTACTCACTAACTTTAGTTTTGGGGATCATCAGGAAAACTTGCTAATCTAATACCCAGATATTACTAAAATCTTACTACTGTATGAACGAAAATAGTGTTATATGATTTATAACCACATTTTAGTTTCTCTAGAGTCTTTCTAGGTAATGGGATCGAGTGTATGGCAAACATAATCAGTTTTCTTAATTCTTTTCTGTGAAGTTATCTGATTGAGACAATAGCACACATGTAAAAAAAAATTCCAGTAATCTTAAAGTGTGATTATCATAAACATTCGTGATATCAAACTATTATTTACCATGAGGGGTCTGTCTGTGACACTGAATACTGGCATGTATTATTTGTTTGGAACATGAGTTTGCCTAACGGTAAGAGCCTAGGTGATGACTTATTCTTACACTGAAAACTTTCACTGAACAGTGCCTGTGAGAGAAATTTTCAAATGCCATATAATTAAAATCAGTTTCACTCACAGCAGGAATTTCAGGTAAAGTGTTTTGTTGCAGATGTTTGGAAGTAATCTGCCTCTCCATCTGTTAGCTTAAACTTGAAGAATGAGGAATAAATGGATTGATTCAGATAAATAGAGCCACTATTAAGGGGGAAAGAAAAAAAAACCTAAGGGGGATTTAAGATTGATAGGAAAATAAAAGAGGAACACAGCTGCTTTTTAAAGATGTGTAATTTGATAGACTGGCATGCCTTGCACAAAGAAAACTCCATACCTGAAAATAAAAACTATATTATAGAGGTATTTATATTGGTAAATATTTATTTCTGGAATTTGCAGGATTGCTTTACATGTGCAACTGTTCTCGAGTGTTTAGAGACAGCAGGTCCTCAATAAATGTTGTCTGGAATACTTCTTGACAGATTGAGAGGCTGGGGAACTTAATTTGCAGCACCGACTTCCCATTGAAGCAACTGAGCAACCCAGAATTAAATAAAGCAGAGCTGAAATAGCAAAGCAAACAAATAAGGAAATACGAGATAATTTTTACAGCCTTTTAGGAGCTCAGCTATTTCTTTATTTTGATTTATTTTTCTACAGCTTCTTAAAGAGAAAAATACTACTTTATTTATTAAGGGATTAGACTATACAGAGAAGAGATAAATAGAACTTGTTCTTAGAATTCTACCACATGTTTATTTTACTTAAATGCTACTTAGTAGTGGGAAGAAGGAAGGCAGGAAGGGAGAAAGAATCAAAGATTCCCAGCTATCCAGTGACACATTTCTAAAAACGTTTTTGATGATGCATGGCAGACACAGTTGTCTCCTCAATATCCACCTCTCTTCTTCCTTATACTAAAGCACGCCAGTTTTTGTTTGGCAGAAATGTGCTCATGCCCACTGAGTTAATCAATGAAAGCTTTAGACTTGTTTTGCCAGTATTGTTCTAAGATTGGATAGAGGCCAATGAAAAGCAAAAAGTAATTTTCTGAACTTTTGATAAAGATTTGTTTCTTTGTATGGAAAGATTGAGGCTCATGAAAGAGAGCAATTAAGTAATTTTTTACCCATCTGACCTATATCAGGGGATCATTTCACAAATTATATAAATGCCTAATCATTATGCTGTACACCTGAAACTAATATAAAATAAGGTCAACTGTCAACTATAATTTAAAAAATATATGGTCATGGATTGTAAAGTATAACACAGGGAATATAGTCAGTGGTATTGTGATAACTATGTACAGTGTCAGGTGGGTAATAGACTTGTTGGGGTTATCCCTATGTAATAGTGAGGTATGTAAATGTCTAATCACCTAGTTGTTTTGTATATCCAAAACTAGTAATTAAAAAAATTTTGAACAGTTGTTTCAGTGCCCTATGAAGATACGATGCCTGGAACTGTGGTAGCCATTTTGCAACTGTGAGGCAATGAAAAACCCATGTGAGCATGCTTACATGCTTACATGGTGAGGAGTAGGATGAAAGGAACCAGGATCCTTCTCAACATTGCTGAGAAGTCAGGGCAACTCTAGGGTTATTTATTAGGAATTTTTAAAAAGGTAAACACTGGTTTAAGCCATTGTTGTCCATCTATTCTCTTCCTTGTATCGGGGCCCCTCCTTATTTATAGAGCAGGGGACCAGTGAGAGTCACGAATAAATTAGAGCAGTGCTACCTTTTCTCCCAAACATTTTCTTGATCTACAGGAGAGAAAAATGAGAGAGAAAAACTATGTTCTTTAATCTAGAACAGCCTCATAATGTGGGCAAGAATTTCGTCTAGGTCTGAGTAGGTGGGTGAGTGAGACCCAGAGCACAGAGACTGGCCAGGAAAGTGTTAGTAGCTACTCTTAAATGTTGACTAGGGATTGAAGGGGACATGGTGAGAGGAGCAGGGCCTTGTTAATGGGACAAATGGCACAGAAATTCAATGAGTAGATTTAGAATTGAAATTTGAGACTGTAGAGGGGACAGCCAAGAGGCCAGGGGAATCTGGACAGTTGCTATCATATTTATACAGTAATTTGGTAATCACAGGAGGGAAGTAGACTGAATGTCAGGGATATGCTTCCCCACTGCAATTTTACGTGCTCAATGTCTTCATAAGTGATAGATAGACTTCTGGCTAGAACAAGAAAGTAAGACTCAAATCAAATTAACTCATTGATTTACATGTCTTTTTGGTAAAGTTCATTGACTACAGTGCCCATATATAGAGAATGCTTGGGGTGGGTGGTGGTGGTGTGCAGAGCTGGCATGATTAGTTGAGATTGAATTTAGCTCTTCTAAGTTTAGAGTCTTGTGGAACAATTGACCCTAACAGATGGCTTTAGGAGCTTCCCTACCCTTCTAGCTGACAATGTTTAAACTTGTTCACCTCCCTGCATCCTGTCCCCCTTAATTGCATTACACCCTGAGGATTGAATCTTCAAGGTCTCATTGCCTGCCCCAGACCCTGCTTCTCATCTTGTGTAACTCTAGATTTAGGAAATGGTTTTTAGCGAGACTGGTGTTGGCAGGGTCAGAAGAGTGGCTAGATATCCCAGCTACCCACCTGCACCTTGCCAGACCAGTGTGGGCCTTGTTACTGTCTTTTGATGGCTACTTTGCTGGTCTGGGCCACTCAGCCTCTGTCCCGTCTCTTTGTTCTTCTCACTTTGTCCCAGACCATGTACTGAGGAGATACTGCAAATAATTGACTTATAGTCACATTTGTGGAGCTCAGCATTTATGTATTGGGACATTCTCAGTTTTACAGATGCTGAAAGAGCATGAAAAATGAATGCATAAGCACTTTCTTTAGTTTTCACAAGCTCTTCTAATATGAATTGTTAAATATCTTGAGGAAAATTGGCTTAAAACTGCAGTTGACTTTAAAATACACATGTGTAATGTACATAAACATCCAAGATAGTGCCTTTAATTTAATATTGATTCTAATGAAAGGCTCCAAAATAATTTAAAGTAAATTGGTATTTATACATTAGACATGTTTTACTCATTATACAAAAATTGAATTAATGCTTTGATGCTAGAGATCATCAACATACAAAGAAATTAAAGTTAAACTTAAAGCTCAGAATATTAAATGGCTATAACAGTGACAAGGCGATAATTTAGAAAGGAAATCATCTTAGTTATCCTAACAGGAGCTGACTCGGGTAGGAATGGTGTGTGGCAATAGGGAGTAAAAGGGACCAAATAGTGGCATTGGTACTGGGCCTGAAAGAATCCAGGAGTTTCAGAGGCTTGGCTTAGGTGAGGGCAGCTGAGCATCCTGCAGTATGTGGTGTTCCAGATGGACATCGTCAGTGCTCCCCAGTCTCTTCTTGTACCAGGCTCTGAATCTCATCGCATGATACAGCCACCTTCTCTGCCTAGGCTGGGTTCCAGGAGAGTATGTATCTTAAATGCTCAGGTAATACCCTAGATAGATTTACTGTATTTTCTGTGTATCTCAGGATTCTCTCCTCTCCTCTCCTCTCCATTGCCAGTGCCACTTTTTAGGTCCTGCCTGATTTATCCCAATTACTTTCCATGTTTATAGTTGTAGCATCACCACTTTCAAATCTAGATTGCACCCCAGTCTCTAGTTTTCTTATTTATTTTAACATAAACTCATAATCCTTAAAATGGGCTACTAGCTTCTTCACAGTTTAGCTCTTGCTTACCTCTGTAGCCCAACCTCTCACCACTATGTCCTCCATATTCTGCACTGCGACACATGGTATTTTCTTTTCCTCTTACTTGAATCCACTTTATTCTCTTTATGGTCAAAGCTTTTCACATGTCTTTGTCTCTGTAGGATATGGGGGCTGTCTGGAAAAAATCCATCCATAAATGTCTCTATTTTTCATATTACATGGCTGGATACTTTCTAGACAACCCTTGTATTTTGCTCTCCTTTTTATCTGGTTGTACAATATTGTTTTTGCCTAATATAGTTTTAATATTCCTTCTTCCGTACAATATTGTTTTTGCCTAATATAGTTTTAATATTCCTTCTTCCTTTGCTCACAGCCTCCTTAGACTATATTATTAGATTCTCCTGCTGAGGAGCCTCATACCATTCTCTACTTTTCATAGCATTTGTGAGCTTAACTTTACATGTTGAAGCAGCCTAACTTCCTCATAGGACCTAAACTCCAGCTTACAGGAGTATGTCTTTTTTCATCACTACTGTATCCTAGAGTTAGCACAGAGCCTGGCACTGGATGAAGTGGGGGCAGCTTGGGGATATTTGTCAAATGAGTAAGTTTAGATATGATGTATGTGAGTGTTAGTACTTGGAACAAAATGGCCTTGCAGATCTTTTGTTTCTGGAGATCTACAGATCTCTACAGTGATGGGAGGGGGATCCAGAGAACAAGATTCAGCATGCTAGTGAAGGAGGGTAAGTTTCAGGGAGCCATGCATGCATACAGTGGTTTAATCAGAACAGAATAAATGAAGAGTGTCAATGTTCATTTCCAATCTCTGGAACAAAAGCTAAAGCTATTCAAATGACTTTTGCATCCCTAGGTCTTTGCTCAATGTGATTTAAAAAAAAAAGTTTAACCTATAGCAAATTTTAATCTAGCCCTGGTACTTAGGATTATATTTATTTTTGCAGGTTTTGTCTGTTTTTTAAATGCTCTGCTGTTTCTCTGTTTTTGAATTTAAAGATTGTGTTAGAAATTTCAAGGTACCAGGAGATTTCTGGATTTAGTATTTGGATCTTAGACATCCTAAAATCTATATTTTAGAATAAGTTCAATGTACAATGAATAAAATCAAGGTAGATAGCTCTAGGTTGTAGTTTATACTGGGAAAATTAAAGGAATACTATCAATTCCATTATAAGGACAAAAAGAAAATCAGATAAATAGGGTGAATGGGAATAGGTGTGAGATTCTGCAGTTCTGATGAGCTCCCAGGTGATGTCCATCCTGCTGACCTGACCAGTTTGAGTAGCAAGGGACCATGGACTATGGGGCGGGGCTGGGGGTGGAGAGGAGAAAAGGTTGGTAGTTGGAGAGGGTGCAAGGTGGACAGAGAGTTCTTTTGTTACTAAGATGGAAAAGATATCAGCACACTGGTACTTTGTTGGAAAGGAACTCACGGAGAGAGAGAGAGGAAAGTGGAAATCATGAAAGGAAGAGCATTATGCTTTATTATAAAGGAATATAGGTGGCTCAGGGCCTGAAACCCAGCAGAAATTCAGAGCACAAAGGGAGAGCCTGCCCCTGGACCTCAAGAAGGCACCACCATCTCTTCGGAGACCCTGCTGAGGTAGGAGTAGGTGCCTATTTATATGTGTTTTTGCTGAGTTCATTTCTGGTAGCTCCTCAAGAAGTTCTCCTTTAAAGTTCTTTTTCCTGGCCTCGTTCTCCTCCAGCGCCCATTATCCTTGAATCGGTCTCCGGGTCCTGTTATTTTTTTTTTCAAACTGCCTTTGCTTTTTCATTCTTGCATTTTTTTTTCTCTGCTGCTTCAATTCTTGTCTAAAAAGTTGGTCCCATCCCTTGCCTTTGTTGTAGTAAGAGGAATGAGGAAACAGAGTTAAGTAACTTGCCTAAAGTTAAATGGAGTGCAGTTCCTCTAGGATCCCAGAATGATGCCTTTCTAGTGCTCTAAGGAGTTTTCTTAAACCAGTGATTCTCGAAGCGTACTCCTCAGACCAGCTGTATCAGCATCAGGTGGGAACTTGTTAAAAAGGCACATTATCAGATCCCACACCTTACTTACCTGAATCAGAAACTCTGGGTGTGGGCCTAGCAACCTGTGGCTTAAAAAGCCCTCCAGGTGATTGTAATGAAAACTCAAGTTTGAGAACCACGGGTTTAAATAAAATTGAATGTTCAGGTGCCATAAAAAGACCTCTCCAGAAAACGGGTCAGTAGAAATCTATTTATCCCCAATCCAAAACATCTGAGTATAATGAATCAGGAGGAATTTGTAGGCCTGCCTCTGAAAGATTTTCTTTCACTTTACAGAGGAGAATTTTATTTTATTTTAAATTTTATTTATATTTTTAATTACAGTTTGCAGTCAATATTATGTTAGTTTCAGGTGTACAGCATAGTGATGAGACATTTACATAACTTACAAGTGATCACACTGATAAATCTAGTACTCATCTGACACCACACATAGTTATTACAATATTATTGACTATATTCCCTATGCTGCACTTTACGTTCTCTTATAACGAAATTGTCATGGGGATGAAACATTTCTTAACACCAACCAACTGAAGGTCACCAAAAATTGAGAATGTGTTTATTTAGAGCCTGGTTGAGCTGAGGCAGGTAGTAGAAATGAGAGGAAATGAACAAACAAAAAATTAGTAACATTCACATGACCCTAACAACTATGTTGGATCCTGTTCCATACTGTTCAGTGCAATGTGTATATAAACTTAATAGGAATCCAAGCATTGCACAGATTCTTGTTCTGGGAGAATTTCCTTCCCTCTTTATCTCCTTTCCCCTCTCTCCCTCCCTTCTTCCTTACTTCCCTCCTCCTTTCCTAATAAGCACCCATGTGCACCACAATAGAGGATTCTCAATGTAAGCCGTATTCTCTGGTATGTAAGATGTACAGTTGTGTGACACAGCAGCCCCTCCCTATGTATCTTTTTTTTTTTTTTAGGGAAATCGTCCTTTTTTTAATATTTCAAGTAATTTAAAAGACATGTTGTAGGGAAATTTTGAACAGGAAATGCAGTATAATGTATACTAGAAATCAATAGGAAACCTTAAATTTGATTAAACTATACTATTAGACAAATCCTTAAGGAGTATATGAAGTAACATAGCTAAAAAGAAATATACTGCTGTAAATGAGTGCTAGCATGCTGCAGGCAATAGGACAAAACACATTTACTCATAAATAAAGTTTTATATCATGCACTTGGAATTATGAACACACATCCTTACCTGCATTATATTCTGTATAATACTGAGAGCTAAACTAGCTAACTCTTAATAAAATGAATTTGAATGAGTTCCTAAATGGAATATAGAGACAAAGCACATGTATCAGTAAAAGTGGGAGAAAACCAGCAGTGCTTGGGAGTGAATCTCTTTAGAGGGAGGTCCAATGTGTGTGGGATCCACATCAGCTATTCTGTGATTTGTGTGGTAGTACTCATTACAAGGAGGGCATTACACTTTTCTTATACTGTAGGTAAACAGTCGTTTCAGTTGAATCTGTTATTTTGGAAATGATTTATGGGAATGTTGAAATTTAAATGGTTCATAAGCATTTTTTAGAGTTGATGTGAAAATTAAATACATCAGAAAGTGCCTTTACTGGAAGGTACGTGTGCTGTGAAGAAGATACTGAGGTAGTGAGCTGCTCTTAGTCATCAAGCGAATCCATTGTTTCACAGCACCAATTACTTTCTGTGATAATTTTTCTTGGGTTTGGTCTCTCCCATTTCTCTTAGAGTCAGAGAGAAATATTGCCTATCTTTCTTTAATACATTCAAACTGTCTGCCAAGTTTTGTGCTTTGTAACAAACAAGAGAAAAGATTGCTTCTTAGAGAAAGCTGTTTTTTTATGCTTTCAAAATCCTAGCTCTAAAAATTCCTCATTACCTTTCTAATTAATAAGTCACATGAAGAACAGAGATTAAGTTGCTTTTGTGCCCTACTTCATTGCTGGATTCAATGAGATCTTACACACAGTAGCTTTTCAAAGATGTTTCTTAGCTTGATATTTTAATTACCATCTCTGATTAAGCTTATAAATTTTTGTAGTATAAATTATTTTCATGAGCTAAGGTGAGACTTTTCTATGTAAAATGTAATACAATACATACAAAAATGTTAACATTTTACATTAGTTTGACAAATAACCACTTGGTGAAAAAGTAACTGGTAAAAATTTAAATACTTCTGATCCTTCTGTGTACTTTTTATTGTATTATAAGTTTTTAAAAATTTATCAATAAAGCAGAATATTGCAGGATTTTGTATCTTTCCTCCCTTCCATTGCTATTCTAATAACAGATACCTTTTACCCTGGAATTTATAATAATTTGTTCATTCTTTCTGTCAAATCATATTTTTGATAGAAAGATAGTATTTTTGACCCATTTTTTACAAATTAGATGGCATTTTGCATATTTTAATACCTAATGTTGCTAATCATTGTGCTTTTAATAACTCTGAAGATACTTCTACCTGTGTATTTTCTGAAGTGTTTATCCTCATCTGATTTTTTTTTTTATCCTGTGAACCACAAGGCATCTCATCATATCTGTAATTTCCAAGCAAGAGTCAGTCCAAAGTAGGACAAGTCCATGCTGGTGGGCTGATTTGGTTGGCTGTGCAGCTCTCTGATGTTTGACAGGGCAAGAGTAGAGTAGGAGTTGGACCCAGAGAACCTTGTGCCTGGGTCTGTACTTTTCTAGTACCTCTGTCACTTCTCTTTAAAGAAGCACCTCGTCCACGCACAGGTTTCTATGATGGTGAACACAGTGATGACAGACTTGGCTGTTCACTTGCCTTTTTAACAGCAAGCGCAATATGAATCTAGGGCTTTTGTAGCCACATGTCTGTGTGATAAAGAAAAGTACCATTACGAAGATTTGCAACTTAAAATTCTTAAATGTATTTTTATTTTTTAAGTGATTTTCCAAAAGGCTTTGCCTCTTTAGGCTACAGTTTCAGGCAGTGGCCCTGAAGTCTCCCTGTGCAATAGAATCACCTGGGAAGCTGTTAAAATTCCTGCTGCCTGAGTTGCACCCCAGACCAATTGTATCAGGATTTTGGGGTTGGCACCAGGCATTAGTAATTTTTCACAGTCATAGGTTATTCTAAAGCGCAGCCAGGTTTGAGAAACATTGGTTTAAGGTAAACTTTTATTTTCTGTGTTCAACTCAAATGCTCTTATTATCAGTTTAATCCCACCTAGTTTTAATCCCCTCTTATTGAAGTGTTATTTAGTATGCTGCAGTTATTTATTATAATAGAATAGAACACACTGATATTGGTGCTATTTGGGTGGATGCCTCCCACTGTTAATTTAGTCTACACTGATTTACTTTAATTGTGAGCTTTGGGAGCATGGACTGCACTGATGAGAGGGGACGGTGGGTGAAGTCATCTTGGAAGTAAATCGAAGGTATGTGATTATAACATCCATTCTGACAACATGTTGGAATAAGGAAAAAGACAATGCCTAGACTAGAGCATCATGCTCAATATATAACACTTTATACTCCCTAATGAATGATCATCATGAAAGTGTAGCACCTAGTAGGTGTTCAATGATTAATTTAAGAATGAACATGCATAAATGAATGAAGACATAACCAACAAAGGAAGGGGGGTATTACTGATGGCGGGAAGGCTTGCTGAGGACATATTCTTGGACATAAAGTGCTTATTGGAAAGAGCATTGATTTTGTAGTTAAATTAATCTAGGCTGAATAACAGATCTACTAATGTTTGTGAAACTCTTTCAGGCAAGTCACTTTCCTCCCAGGAGACTCATGTTTCCTCTGTAAAGTGAGGATAAGAAAGAGAAGGATTATTATGGGCAATAGTGAGGTTTAATGGGGAATGCTTGGCACTAAGCCTCCTGACACATAGATAAAAAAATAAACACAATTTTCCTTCCTCATTGGCCTTGATATTCTTATGGGAATTGCCATTGATTCCTTAGCAACAGAGGAACCCTGTTTTTGTTGTTGTTGTTTCTTTTTTTCACTTAGATTTATTTCTATCTTGCAAAGGCCTGGGTCCAGCTGTTTTTAGGAGATTATACCAGTGGGAAAGGAAAGAACAAAGCTTTAAGGGTATTTATGTTTCTCTTTCCAGTAGTAAAACTGAATGATTGGCATTATTGTCACATTCTCAGTTCTAGTCTAGTAGCAAAAGTGGAAGGTCCTCAGTGTGTTGCCCTGTAGGTCATCTGCAAGCCTTTTGTGCCTCTGCAATTTTTGCTCAGACACAGTTGAGATCATGTTTTAAACAGTGGATGCCTTTCTCTTGTCTAGGAACAGATTACATTTAAATCTCTTCCCACTGTGAATCCAGACTTCCTTTTTCAGCCTTGTATCCTACTCTCCATGTGCTTCTACACTCCCTGTGTTCCAGCTACAACTTCTCCGTGCCATTGCCCGTGCCCCTACCTCTGTGCCCTCATTCATGCACCTTACTGGTATGAAAGACCTCCCTAATGAAAGCTCTATGATCTCTTGACACTCATTCTACCTGATAATTTTCTGCCTTTTCCCCAGTTTGAACTAATTCCTTTGAGTTCTTTGAGCATATCACTTGTATCTCTGCTTGACACTAATGTCTTTTGGCCGATAGTAGCATTAGTTGTTGGCCTGACTTTTTCTTAGTTCTTTGATGGCAGGAGCCCATACTTTATTCACCACTTGGGTCCCTTTAGCATTTATTCCAGCGCCTTTACATTCTAGCATTGCATACACTCTGTTAAATCATCTATTCTGGCAAGGCCAAATATATTTACTTGACTTTTTTTTCCTCTCTTAAAAAATGTGTATTAATTTTATTTTTCAATGATAAGAGATCATGCTGCTCTTTTGGTCAAGTTTATTTAACTTCCTAGACCACTGATTTTTATAATGGGTGATGGATGAATCAACTGTAATACTAAAGCTATGCTGTACTGCTTTATAACTTGCATTTGCAAGTTATGAAAATCAGAACCCCTGAGAATGAACTTTATTTTCATGAATAGCGCAAAAGTAAAACTCAGGGGAAATGAGTTCTGCTTGGTTAGCAATAAGCAGTCTGCAGAAGACTGACTTTGAGCACTCCTTTTCAGTACTCACAAAAAATATATTTTAATCATAATTCACGTGTAGTAATTGACTATTGAGGTCACTCCAGCTGCACCTGTTTTTTAGAATTAAGAATATTTTTACTTTGTCTCATTATGCTAGAGAACAGAATTAAGTATATGACTTTTGACCATTTCCATATGTTCTTACAGAGTTGTCATTTGGGGCCGTACTGGAAAAAAAAAAAAAGAATGCTAGCTATAGAAATGCATATGTCTCCAGACTGTGACATGTGAATAATTCTTGGTCTTTATAGAAAGCTTATAAATTAGTTCATATTCTTAATGCATGTGATGAGCTATTATGTCATCCTTAAAATAATTTATTCCAGAGTAAAATGAAAGGCATCTAATCCTAAGATTCAAAATTGGCCAATTGCAGTATTTTTCTGTTTTTGAATTGTCACTCAATCTAAAGATATTACCAATATTTTCAAATAATCTTGTGACTTTTTAAAGAAGAGAGTCATTTTTGTGATTCTACAATGAAATAATCTTTTCACTTCTGAGCTTTCATAACTTTTCTAGTAATAACATTCATTTAGTGAAATTGCTGAGCACCCACCTTGTGCTTGACACCATGCTAAGTGTTTAGGATATGGTGGCAAAACTGATGTAGTGCCTCCTCTTTGAAGTTTAAGGCAGAAGACAGACAGCTAATATATAATAACAAATTCCATGGGAGCTCATTTCAGAGAAATCTGATCTGATCTGATCTAGGCAGTTAGAAAATGCATTCTGGAGGAAGAACATTTAAATTCAGATCTGAAGATTGACTAGTAGTCAGTTGGGACAGGTGGGTTTGGAAGGGATAGGAGACTATTCTAGAGTTTAAAAGCACAGAAATGTGGAGCTGTGTGTGTCTGGAGAAGTGATTTCCAGCCTTGATCACACCTAAGAATTACCTGAGAAGTATGAAAAAATTCAGTGCTTAGACCCTTACTATGAGAGAGACTGTGGATACTTGGAAAACTATTATTGAGATATGTTTCAGCAGGTGGGTGACACAATAGGATTTATGATCAAGAAGATCACAGGGCTCCAGCATGAGGCAGATTGGAGAGGGAGGAGGCAGGATGTGCAGAGACCTGGTTAGAAGCATTGCAATGAGATGGGCAAGAGAAAAGAGTAGCTTGGACAAGGCTGGCATTAGTTAGGATGCTAACAATAGAGTAAAAGTTGGTGTCTTAGTCCTTTTGGGCAGTTATCACAAAAATACCATGGACTGGCAGTTTATAACAACAAAATTTATTTCTCACAGTTCTGGAGGCCGGGAAGTCCAGGTCAAGGTGCCAGCAGATTCAGTGTCTGGTGAGGACTCACTTCCTGGGTCTTAGATGGTGCCTTCCTGCTGTGTCATCACATGGTGGGAGGGATGAGAGTTTTCTGGGGCCTCTTTTGTAATCGCACTGACCCCAGTCCTGAGGGTTTCATCCTCATCACCTAATCACCTCCCAAATGCTCTATCTCCTAATACATCACCTTGAGGATTAGGACTTCACCATATGAATGGGGGTGGGGGTGGGGGATACAAACATTCAGATTATAGCAAGTGGCAAAAGGAAAGAGGAAAAAAAGGATAATTAAGTGAAAATCCTAAGTTAGTATCACATAGACCAAGTAAAAAGAATATTTTGAGATTAAGTTAATGCATCAGATGAGAGTTCATACAAGGTGGAAACTGGTGAATATCCATTAAATCAAGTGACCAGAAGGTCATTCATTCATTGGCAACCTTGCTGAAGGAAGTAGAATATATATATGGAAAACTCATAAACATGTAATAGACAGCACATTTCATGACTATCAATGGAAAGGTCACTGTGACTGTGGTTAGGAAATGTTTAAGGGAAGGTGGCATGTTAGTGAGTCTTGAGTGATGCATGGAGCTTCAGTAAGCAGAGGTGTGCACAACCCAGGAAGGGAAGAGCATCCTGAGGTTTGGGAGAGGCATATCCAGGGCCAGAAGATAGGATTGTTCTTAGGAAGTTTGGACTTTATGTTCAAATAATGAGGAGACATTAAAAGATTGTGGACTAGGAACTGCATTAATCCAGGAACAGTGTGTTGCAAGGATGAAAGGAGAAAACAATGACTGCAGGAAAGCCTGGTGAGAGAACATGGCAGTGTTCCAAGCAAGAAATGAAAAAAACATGGTTTTAGGTCTTACATTTAGGTCTTTAATCCATTTTGAATTTATTCTTCTATATGGTATAAGAAGGTGGTCTAGTTTCATGGTTTTTGCATGTATCTGTCCAGTTTTCCCAACATTACTTACCAAAGAGACGCTCTCTAGTCCATTTTATATTCTTGCCTCCTTTGTCATAGATTAATTGACCATGTAGGCATGGGCTTATTTTTGGATTCTCTACTCTCTCTCATTAATCTGTGTTTATTTTATGTGACTGCCATGCTGTTTTTTTTTTATTAAATTTATTGGGGTGACACTGATTCACAGAAATTACATAGGTTCCAGGTGTACAATTCTACAGTATATTGTCTGTGTGTTGCATTATGTGTTCACCACCCAGAGTCAGTTCTCTCTTACCATATATTTGATTCCCCCTTCCTCCTCTCTCACTCCCATTCCCCTTTACCCTTAGGTAACTGCTGAACTATTGACTGTGTCCATGAGATTTTGTTTCTTTGTTGCTTCCAGTTTTATATTCCACATATGAGTGAAGTGAAATGGTTCTTGCTTTTTTATTGTCTGACTTATCTCACGGTTCATCTATTTTGTGGCAAATGGCAATATTTCATCTTTTCTTACAGCTGAATAATATTCCATTGTGTATATGTACCACAGCTTCTTTATCTAGTCATCTGTCGCAGGGCACTTTGGTTGTTTCCATGTCTTGACCACTGTAAACAGCACTGCGATGAACATTAGGGTACATAAGTCTTTGTGGACTAAGGTTTTCAAATTTGGGGAGTAGATACCCAGAGCGAGTATTGCCAGGTCATGTGGTAACTCCATTCCCAATTTACTGAGGAACCTCCACACTGCCTTCCACAGTGGTTGTACCAATTTGCATTTCCACCAGCAGTGTGCAAGGGCTCCTTTCCTTCCACAGCCTCTCCAGCACTTGTTATTCCTTGTCTTGTTGATAATAGCCATTCTCACAGGTGTAAGGTGGTATCTCATTGTGGTTTTGATTTGCATTTCCCTGATAGCTAATGAGGATGAGCATTTTTTTCTATGTCTGCTGGCCATTTGTGTTTCTTCACAGGAGAAGTGCCTGTTTAATTCCTCTACCCACTTTTTAATTGCGTTGTTTTTTTGTTAAGTCGTATTAGTTCTTTATATATTTTAGATATTATACCCTTATCTGATGGGTTGTTTGCAATTATTTCTCCCATTCAGTTGGCTGTCTCTTTGCCTTGTTGATGGTTTCTTTTGCTGTGCAGAAGCTTTTTAGTTTAATATAGCCCCATTCATTTATTTTTGCTTTTACTTCCCTTGCCTTTGAGATCAGGTTCATGAAGTCCTCCTTGAGTCCTAGGTCTATAAGTTTAGTACCAATGTTTTCTTCTATACAGTTTATTATTTCTGGTCTTATATAAAGGTCTTTAATCCATTTTGAGTTAATTTTTGTATATGATGAGAGTTCACAGCTCAGAGTCATTCTTTTACATATGTTTTTCCACCTTTCCCAGCACCACCTACTGAAGAGGCTGTCTTTTCCCCATTGCATATTTTTTGCTCCTTTATCAAAAATTATTGGTCCATAAATTTGTGGATTTATTTCTGGGTTTTCAGTTCTGTTCCATTGGTCTATGTTTCTGTTTTTCAGCCAACCCTAAGCTGTTTTGACTATTGATGCTTTATGATATAAATTGAAATCAGGGAGTGTAATACCACCAGCCTTATTCTTTTTATGTAGTATTGCTTTGGCAATTCGAGGTCTTTTATGGTTCCATATAAATCTGATAATTCTTTTATCTATTTCATGAAAGTATGATTGTAGGATTTTGATAGGCATTGCATTAAATCTGTAGATCGCTTTGGACAAAATGGCCTTTTTAACAATGTTAAGTCTTCCTATCCATGAACAGGGGATATCTTTCCATTTCTTTGTGTCTGCTTCAGTTTCTTTCAAAAATGTCTTATAGTTTTCCATGTATAAGTCTGTCATATTCTTTCTTAAGTTAATTCCCAGGTATTTCATTCTTTTTGTTGTGATACCAAAAGGAATTGACTCCCTCATTTCTTTTTCTGAAGATTCATTGTTTGTATATAGGAATGCTGTTGATTTTTATACATTGATTTTCTATCCTGAGACTTTACTGTATTCATTTATTGTTTCTAATAGTTCCCTGGTGGAATTTTTGGAATTTTTTATATAAAGGATCATGTCATCTGCAAATAGTGACAATTTGACCTCTTCTTTCCCAATTTCGATAGCTTTTATTTCTTTCTCTTGCCTGATTTCTATGGCTAGAACTTCCAGTACTGTATTGAATAGCAGAGGTGACAGGGGGCATCCCTGTGTTGTTCCTGATTTTAGGGGAATAGGCTTTAGCTTTTCCCCATTAGTTATGATGTTAGTTGAGGGTTTGTCATATGTGGTCATTATTATGTTGAGATACTTTCCTTCTATACCTATTTTATTCAGTGTTTTGATCATAAATGGCTGTTATATCTTGTCAAAAGCCTTTTCTGCATCTATTGATATGACCGTATGGTCTTTATCTTTTATTTTGTTTATGTGGTGTATCACATTGATTTTCATATGTTGAACCATCCTTGTGCTCCCAGGATGAATCCCACTTGATCATGATGTATAATCTTTTTGATGCATTGTTGTATTCTATTTGCTAATATTTTGTTCAGGATTTTTGCATCTGTGTTCATCAGAGATACTGGTCTATAGTTTTCTTTCTTTCTGTTGTCTTTGCCAGGCTTTGGTATTAGGGTAATGTTTGCCTCATAGAATGAGTTAGGAAGTATTGCTTCCTCTTCAATTTTTTGGAAGAGTCTGAGGAGGATAGGTGTTAATTCTCCTTTGAATGCCTGGTAGAACTCGTTGGTGAGACCATCTGGTCTCAGGCTTTTGCCTCTAGGGAGATTATGGATAGTCATTTCAATTTCCTTACTATTGATTGGTCTATTTAGATTATCCAGTTCTTGGTTCAATCTAGGTAGGCTATAAGTTTCTAGAAACTTGTCCATTTCTTCTAGGTTGTTAAATTTAGTGGCATAAAGCCCTCCATAATGTTTTCTTATAATACTTTTTATTTCTCTCGTATCAGTGGTAATTTCATCCCTTTCATTTCTAATTTTGGATAATTGTGTCCTTCCCTTTCATACTTTAATTAGTCTAGTCAGGGGTTTGTCAATTTTGTTGACTTTCTCAAAGAACCAGCTCTTTGTAATATTAATCTTTTCTATTGTTTTTCTGTTCTTTAATTGATTTAGCTCTGCTTTAATTTTTATTATTTCTTTCCTTCTGCTGACTTTGGGTTTTGTTTGCTCTTCTTTTTCTAGTTCTTTAAGATGGGAAATTAAGGTGTTTATTTGTGATTTTTCTTGCTTCTTAAGATAGGCCTGTAATGATATAAATTTCCTTCTTATTACTGCGTTCGTTGTGTCCCAATAATTTTGATATGTTGTATTTTCATTGTCATTAGTTTCTATAAATATTTTAGTCTCTTCTTCTATTCTTTTGTCCAGTCATTTTTTAATAAGATGCTGTTTAATCTCCATATATATGGGGTTTTTTTCTGCTTTCCTTTTACAGTTGCTCTCCAGTTTCAAAGCTTTGGTATAATTTCGATCTTCTTGAATTTGCTGAGGCTATGTACAAGTTCTTTATATGCAGTCTCACAATTAAGTTTGCGAACTTGCCACCATGTGCTCATGTTGGTAGCACTCTACAAACAACTCAGTGAGGTTTCCTAACCTTGATATATCTGTATCTCACAGCTGTGTTCATGTCAATGTGTTGTGGTATCTTGCTGAGTGGCATTCATTGTTGTTGTTGCATGTTTTTGTGTACTGTTACAAGAATCTCTGAGCTTGAATTAGAGCAATGAACAAACATTAAATTTCTTTTTAAACTTCGCAAGAGTGGAAGTAAAATCAGGGACATGTTAGTCCAGGTTTGTGGGGATAATGCCATGAAGAAAATGACAGTGTACAAATGGATTAAACTTTTTTCTGAGGGGTGAGAAAACATCACTGATGAAGAGAAGTCATGGCAGCCAGTAAAGAGCACAACTGACAAAAACATTGCAAAAAATTTTCCAGCTGTTCATCGGAATCATCAGTTGACTGTAAGAAGCATGGCAGACCAAGTAAACAGTAATAGAAAAATAGGGAAATCTTAACTGTAATCTTAGCATGAGAAAGGTGTGTGTAAAACCTGTCCCAAAGATGCTCACTGATGAATAAAAGCCAAGGATAGTCAAAATTTGCCAAGACCTTTGGGAGAGGCAAGATCATGTTTTGGGCTGTGTTATCACTGGTAAGCAAACATAGGTGTACCAATATGTCAGAGTACACAATGGGAGTCAGGCAATTCTCCATGACGAAAAATTTTCTGTCAGTCCAAATCAAGAGTCAAAACAATGCTGCTACCCTTTTTTAATATCAGAGGGATTGTTCATTATGAGTTTGTACCAGTTGGAGAAACAGTCAACCAAGTTTCCTATTTGGAAGTGCTGAAAAGGCTGTTTGAAAAAGTTAGATGAAAAATGACCTGAACTTTTCACCAACTCATGGCTCTTGCATCATGACAATGCACCAGCTCACACAGCACTGTCTGTGATGGAGTTTTTAGCCAGTACACAAATAACTGTATTGGAACACCCTCCCTACTCACCTGTTCTGGCCCCTAATGACATTTTTCTTTATCCTAAGATAAAGGAAATATTGAGAGAAAGACATTTTGATGACATTCAGGACACCAAGTGTCATAGGAGGACAGCTCGAATGTCTGTTTCTGGAAAATAGTTCCAAACTTGCTTTGGAGGGTAGACTAGGCACTGGTGTGGATGCATACTTTCTCAAGGGGCATACTTTGAAGGTGACTGTAGTAATAGCAGTGAGGTATGTAGCACTTTTTCTAGGCTGAGTCCATAAACTTAATTGTCAGACTTCAAAATTTTAAATATTAGTCCCTTATCAGAGGCATTGTTTGCAAATATTTTCTCCCATAGGTTGTCTCTTTGCTTTGCTGATAGTTTCTTTTGCTGTGCAGAAGCTTTTTAGTTTGATATATTCCAATTTCTTTATTTTTGCTTTTACTTCTCTTGTCTTTGAGGTCAAGTTCATGAAGTTCTCCCTGAACCTGGGGTCTACAGGTTTAGTACTGATGTTTTCTTCTTTACAGCTTATTTTGTTTTGAGTCTTATATGGAAGTCTTTAATCCATTTGATTTATTTTTGGTATATGGTGACAGTTTGCAGTTCAGATTTATTTTTTTGCATATGGTTTTTCCAAATTTCCCAGCACCATTTATGAAGAGGTTTTTCTTTTCCCATTGTATTTTTTAACTCCTTTTCAAAAATTATTTGTTCATATATTTCTGGGTTTATTTTTGCGTTTTCAATTTTGTTCCATTGATCTCTGTGTTTATTTTTCTGCTAATACTAAGCTGTTTTTTATTATTGACTCTTTTTAGTATAGGTTGAAATCAGAGAGTGTGATACCTCCACCCTTATTCTTTTTATGTAGGATTGCTTTGGCTGTTCAGGGTTTTTTGTGGTTCCATATGGATCTGATAATTTTTTTTTATCTATATCTTGAAAGAATCTCTGTGGGATTTTGATGGGAATTATGTTAAATCTGTATATTGCTTTGGGTAATATAGCCATTTTTAACAATGTTGAGTCTTCCAATTCATGAATACAGAATATCTTTCCATTTTTTTGTGTCCTCTTCAGTTTCTTCTAAGAGTGTCCTACAGTTTTCAGTATATAAGTCCACCACATTCTTTGTTAATTCCCAAGTATTTTATTCTTTTTGTTGCAATCACGAAAGATTGATTCTCTTATTTCCTTTTCTGAAGTTTTGTTGGTATATAGAAATGCAATTGATTTTTGTACATTGATTTTGTATCCTGCAGTTTTACTGTATTCATTTATTGTTTCTAATAGTTTTCTGGTGGAGTCTTTGGAATTTTGTTCTATATAAAGGATTATGTCATCTACAAATAGTGACCATTTGACCTCTTCTTTCCCAATTTGGATACCTTTTATTTCTTTCTCTTGCCTGATTGCTCTGGCTAGAACTTCCATTACTATATTGAATAGCAGTGTCGACAGGGGGCATCCCTGCCTTGTTCCTGGTTTTAGGGGAATGGACTTCAGCTTTTCCCCATTCAGTATTATATTAGCTGAGGGTTTGTCATATATGGCCTTTATTATGTTGAGGTACTTTCCTTCTATATCTATTTTATTCAGCATTTTGATCATAAATGGATGTTGTATTTTGTCAAATGCTTTTGCTGCATCAATTGATGTGATCATATGGTCTTTACCTTTTTTGTTTGTTTATGTAGTGTATTGCATTGATTAATTTGTGTATGTTGAACCATCCTTGTGTTCTTGGGATGAATCCCACTTGAGCTTGGTGTATAATCTTTTCAATGCATTGTTGTATTCTATTTGCTAATATTTGTTTAGGATTTTTGCATCTGTGCTCATCAGAGACATTGGTCTATAGTTTTTTCATGTTATTACTGCCAGGTTTTGGTATTAGTGTAATGTTGGCCTCATAGAATAAGTTGGGAAGTATTGCCTCATCTTCAGTGTTTTGGAAGCGTCTGAGGACAGGCACTAATTTTTCTTTGAATGTTTGATAAAACTCATTGGTGAGACTGTCTGGTCCAGGGTTTTTGCCTTTAGGAAGGTTTTGGATGATTGTTTTAGTTTTTTTTACTATTGATTGGTCTATTTAAATTATCCAGTTCTTCTTAGTTCATCTAGTAGACTGTATGGTTCTAGAAACTTGTCTGTTTCCTCTGGGTTGTTAAATTTGGTGGCATAAAGCTTTTTATAGTATTTTCTTAAGATCCTTTGTATTTTTGTGCCACCAGTCATAATTTCTCCCCTTTCATTTCTTTTTTTTTTTTTGCA